>JAHZNP010000348.1:0-14733 GCA_020615345.1 Triops cancriformis
CCCCCCCCCCCCCCCGAACCAAAATCCTGGATACGGGCCTGTTAACATGTTATGTTTTCATGTAAGAAGCATTGTGTGGAAATGGGATAACTAAGCTGCTTAATGCAGGTTGAATAGGAATACTAAAAGTCACAATTCTGCCCTGTTTTACGTAGTAATACACATACGGCAGACAAAGCTTCGACTTGCCGAAGGTTCGATGTCAAGTTCTGTTCCCCCACAAAGTTGGTAGCTCGTTGTTTGAATATTAATAGGCATTGGAAGTGGCACACGACCGATGTGCAATTCTAGTGTAGGCGGATGTCATCGACCCCTTGTCTTTACTATGCTACACGCTGTTTAGGAACTAATCTAAGGGAGAACACGGATAAGGTCCCACTGGAACCTATAAGTATAGTCTTGTAAAAAGCACCATGTAGATATATTTTTTTTAAAAAATAAGATAGCATGCTGTATGATCAAATTAGTGCTTCATATTAATACACACTTATTGTTTTTAGTGCCGTATGACGCAATACACCTGATTCGGTAAGGAAACAGTGTCGAGGTCTCCGTCTGGGGATTTACCCATTCTAGTGATGTTTCAGTAATCTTTTTTGTTTTGAAGCATGAAACTTGCCCTTCAAATAAAACTCTAGACTTTTAGTGCATGCATACAACAGCACACGTTTTTTTATTGCATATCTTCCTAGCTAAGTAATTAATCTAAATTCGAACGGTTGAATGCATTCTTTAGCGCCTTTTCTGGGTCTCCGTGCTGCCACCTGAGAACAACACAGTTCACTCAGGTCCATTAGTCATTTCATTGTTATTGTGCTTACAAACAGACTTTTACCCAAATAAATACAAAAACCAACGTGCTTTTGTAACTTGTGACGTAAGGTTCAAATTTGACGTAAGTTCTCGCATTATTATACGTCGTTCTATCCGATTGCTAAACATTTTCGTGTTTTTTTGCAGTTTTTAATAAGAAGCCCTTACTGCCTTTTTCATTGGCCACATCAGCTTCCGTTTTGGCGGTTTCATTCAAACTCGCAATGCTGGTGTACGTCATGCCTTAGCTGTAGACAAGTATAGAGTAGTTTAACTCAAGTAAAAGAAATGGATCCGTTAGATATTAATAGTTCAAGACCCCAAGAATCCCAGCCCGAAGGTGTTGAAATCATTTCGCTTGAAGCAGAAACTATCCCACTGCTCGAACTTACCCCGTCTGTTGGCCTTTCCTTCCCACCAGCCTCCAGTGACCAGCAGCTTCTCATCTACAACGATTCTCTAACTGCTCCTGACATGATGTCAAACCATTCAGTTACAATAGAAAGCTCAATTCCATCTCCCATCCCTTTAATAGTACTGGATTCCAGTAATTCCATCCTATTCACTTCAAACGACGATAATCCGAATGTTCTTTCCCACCCTCTTCCCACAATATTAACATCCGAAACTGTACTCGTAGCACCAACGGTAGATACAATCCTTCCTGAAGCGTCCGAAATTACCGTAACAAGTCCTTTGTTCGCACAAACCCCACCAACAGTTGGCTCATCGCCAAGCCAACAAAATCCACCTTTATCAAGAATTATTCGTATAATCCGCAAATCGACCCAAAAGGAACATCCTCTTCTTCCGCCTATCGAACCCTTAAAGGTCCCCAAACTAACTCTAGGACCTGACGGCAAACCGTTACCCATAAGAATCGTTCGAAAACCTATCAACCATCCCGATCCCAAAGTCACAATATCTTCCAACTCCGCCCAATCCAACAATACAGACGCGAAAAGTATTTCTGTAACATCCGTATTGTCCAAAACTCCGGCAATGTTACCGTCGTCGCGCAAAGTGGTCATATTCACACCGGGCAGTAAAAAGTTTCTAACTCCAGATGAAACACTTCCTAGAGTTACCAAAGTGTCTCATGACATAATTGACACCGAAGAACCACGCACTGGAGTGCAAAAAGTATCGGAAAATCTCGAAAATCAAGAAGTTTCGGGAAATGAAACATCAGCAGCGTCAACAGATCTAGCTAGCACGTCAGATCATACAAAATCGTCGAATATCCTTTCGACTCCAAACGAGCATCCTTCGTTTACGACAGTTGCCATAGAAGGCGATGGTCGTAAGGAATCTTCTGGCAAATGCTTAGCCTTGGACTGCGTCGTGAGGAACAATCCGAGCACTCGCATCTGCCGCCGCAAACTCCCAATTAATCAAGCCACCAAAGCTCGTGAATGGCTAATTAGTGCCGGGAGATCGGATTTGCTACCGAAATTAGAATCCCACCCTGAAAGTTTACGCTACGCCACCATTTGCGAGTTGCATTTCTCGGATTCGCAGTACATGAACCCTTTGCGCAAACATCTCATCAAAGGCGCCGTACCTACTTTGTTTGGCAAACAAGCCTTGACTTTAACTTCCTACGGCCAGAAAATGAAAGCTGGCGTAGAATGGTCGCAGCAGGCTGCCAAACAGGGACAGAATTTGATTTACAGTTTACCGACCGCTACGCGTACCAAAACGTTAACCCGTGCCCCAAAATCGCGCCAAAAGGCCTCACCTGGTACGAATCAGCTAATGACACCTAAAGTGCTGATAAATAGCGAACCGTTTAAGAAGATGTTAAAAGAAATTTGGGAAAAGGGGGAGTTTACTGATGTAATTTTAGTGTGCAAAGGCTGGAGGCGGAGCATTCATAAAGCGGTTTTGGCTGCGGCGAGTCCGTATTTCAAAAAGTTGTTGAGTGATCCCATTTTTGCGTTGGTGGACGAACCCAGCGTCATTATCATGGAAGAACGCAGTCCGTGGGAATTGGAGAATTTAATTAAGTACATTTACGAGGGACAGGTCTCGGTACCGAGTGCCAAAATTCAAGAGATGAAAGCGTTATTCGAGGAGCTGGAAATCGGAAAACATGTCTTGCCTGCCACGTGCATCGATTTACCCTTACGAACATTGCAAGCGAATGTTATCGAAGCGCCTATTTTACCGTACGAAAGCAGTTCTCGGCGTATTTACGGGTATGCGGCGCCAAATGGAAATCAAACAGTCCATAACGCACTGCTGACACGCCTAAGCAACTCAGAGAGCAATTTTGATTTCCTAGAGAAAAGTTTGCTCAAAGACGCCAAAGAAGAAGTTAAGTCGGAGAAATTACGCAAGCGATTGCAACCTCCAATCTGTACGATATTAGAAAAAGATTCTTTGGAAGAAGAAATGGATAAAAACGGATTGTTTGATGATGTACACGAGGTGGATTTTGCGTTACCGGGTTTTGAAATCGAACTAAATAGAGAAACACCAACGAATGTCGTCGAATTGGAGTCAGAATCGAAGAGCCAATTCGATCTGTTGCGCGAAACGACGGAAGCTACTACAAATCCGCGATTATCTACGTTGCTGAATGAGATGTACGATATTCGCTATGTAAGCCCGTACTTGCGTTCGTTATCGCGTAAAGGCTACCCGAGTCCGAAGTTGCCGGACAAGTCCACAGTTTTGAGTACTAACCCGATTCCTAAGAAGGAACAGAGAAATTTCACCCGCGCGCAACGCCAAGCTGCGCGTCGCGCTAAGATACGCGAACAGCGCAAACTGGAAGAAGCCAATAGGGCGGCTGCGCGCAGAAAGGCGCGTAGTACGCAGACAGACAGAAAACAATCTTTGCGGAAACTTAAGAAGACTCCTCAACTGCACGCTGTCGTAGTAAACTCTAATCACGATTACGCGTTAAACGTTTCAAATGAATTGCCTGAAAGCGATAAATCAGTTGCGGCAGAAATGCAACCGGATGCGACTCCAGTAGCGAAGAAACCTACGGAAGAAACGCGTGGTTACGTTTGCGAATATTGCGGAAAGACTATTAAGAGTAAAACAAGCTTTCGGATCCATCGTAATATTCATTTAGGGATTTATGCGCATAAATGCGACCTGTGTGGGAAGCAATTCCGCACGAAGCGTCACTTGAAAATTCACACAGATATGCATAACGGAGTTCGCAGCCATCGTTGTGAGGTTTGTGGCGCATTTTTCCTCACGAGTGAGCAATTAAGAGTCCATAAACGGGTTCACACGGGCGAGAAGCCATACAAGTGCAATTTCTGTGAGAAGAAATTCAGGGTCAGGGGCGGAGTCTTATCCCATATGCGCACGCACACGAAGGAAAAGCCTTTTGCGTGTACAATTTGTAAAATGAATTTTACGTCCTTTAAGACGGTTAACGAGCACAAGGCGAATCACACGCAGGAGAACTGCGAACTGCGCGACCCGAGTTTCTTTTATCACTGCAGCAATTGCAGGTACTATTACTGCCGCCCGGCCCATGTGAAGCAACACATGTGCGAAAGTGCGGGACAAAGTGAGACGGGCAGTTATGTCTGCGCACAGTGCGATAAACATTTTGAGAGTGAAGAGTACGCCCAGAGTCACGTGTTCCACATCCATGAGAATCCAGTCGTACCGGTGAACTTAACGTGCCAAACTTGCATGGCGTCCTTTCAATCTGCGTATGAATTGTTTCGCCACGCGAGGAGCGTGCACATTGCGCGGTCGAGGAACGCGTACCAACCGGGTGCGCAAGTGTTAACGAATGGAAATTATAAATGCAGTCATTGCAAGCAGGAGTTTAAGGAAGAGGAAGCGTGGGAGGAGCATAAGAGGAGTCACGTGCCACAGTTGCAGGCGTTGACTTGTCCGACGTGCGGGAAAACGTTCAAATTCAAGAAAACTTTGAATCAGCACCAGTTGGGACATTTGGAAGTGAAACCTTTTGCTTGTAGTCAATGTGACAAATCTTACGTCACGAAACTGTTGTTGGAGAATCACGTCAACCGCGTTCACTTGAATGTCAAGCCGTACCGGTGTGACACGTGCGGTGCGTGCTTTGCGGGCTATGGAAACTTCTCGAGGCACAAGTACCGCCATACTGATGCGCGGCGGTGTAAAATTTGCGGACGCGTTTTCGATAGCAAGAAAGAATTGATCGAACATGAGCAACTGCACGAAACGGGCCAATTGAGTAACAAGAGTAGGAGTAGGATGATGCGACCGAAAAGTAGGTCAAGTCGGCCGACGGAAGATGAAGTGGGAACGGAAGTGGTGGCGCCACCGTCGCACGTGTTTCAGCACGTAATTGAGGAAGATGCCTTTGGGGCGAATGCGGCTGAAAATGAAGAGTTTAACGAATCTTCGTTTTATGTTGTTTTGGATGCATCTCATCTTGCGTAGAAAAGGGAGCAACTGCGTTTATTTTTATTTATAAAATTTAAGTGTCAAATGGAAATGACACAGTTGATCTATTTGTCTCCAGTTATTCGGTTGAAGATTCTGTGGAAATAGTATATGTGCTGTTGAGCTTGATGCAAGCTATAAAAATAAATATCGATGGGAGTTTTTCACGAAATGCTCAAATTCATTCAGCCAGTACGACAATGAAACACGCAAAAGTTGCAAGGAAAGAATAAGGATGTTACATTTTACATTCAAGTCTGCAAATACGTTCACTTGACATGATTTTGCCCCAAATTATATTTATTTCATAGTTTGCTATTTCAGAATTGTAACTTTCTTACACACGTAAAAGCTAAATGGTAGTTTACCTTCTTAACGTGGATGAACAGCAAAAACACTTACCAAAGATTTCCCATTTGCAAGGTATTGTAAAGAACACGAGCAATTATTAACAATAACGTAAAAAAATGTTAACAACCAATAAAACACTATAACTACTTAACGAGAGTCTAGTAGGCCTTCCGATATCACGCGAAATAGTTTACGAGTTCTTCTGGGGCACTTGGACGGTAATGGTCTTCATTTCCAAATAGCTATGAAGTCCTTCTTCTCCCCTAAAATAGAAAGAAGGTTATAAAATGAAAATCAAAGACATTTCTTACAATTCACGGCCGAAACCAGATTGCTTAAAACCGCCAAACGGGGACTGGGGTAATACAGCGTCGTAGCAATTAATCCTACGAAAATACACCAATATATTTTTTCTTTTATATAAAATTTATTATAAAATAAATTTTGAATACTAAGAAACGCACCAGACCGATCCAGCTTGTACAGCTTGCGCAAACATTAAAGCCTTGTTGATATCCTTGGTTAAAATCCCAGCTGCTAGACCATAATGCGTCTTGTTAATCCGCTCGAAAAGCTCTTCTGGAGTCTTAAACGGCAAAATTTGTTGCACAGGCCCAAAAATCTAACTTTGGGCCATTAGAACTTCTGAACTAGTACCTGAAATTAACAGTCAAAATTCGATTTCAAATATACCTCTTCCTTAGCAATCCTCATATGATCGGCAACGTCCGCAAATACGGTCGGCTCTATAAAGAAACCTTCTTTTCCGTGACGTTTGCCTCCACATAACAATCGTGCGCCTTCTTTCTTGCCCGACTCGATTAATTCCATAATTTTGTTAAATTGCTCGTCGCTGATCTAGAAAACAAGTCCAATCTCAAGTCCAAGTCCAAAGCGTTAGAAATTGATGAATTAAAGGGTTACCTGCGGTCCTTGTTCAACACCTTCCACAAACGGATCCCCAATTTTTCGCTTCAGGGCCAGTTCTTTCGCTCGATTAACAAACTCATCATAAATATCCTGATGGACGAAAGTACGCGTACCAGCGCAGCAACACTGACCCATATTGGCGAACAACGCATTATGGCAAATTTGCACAGCTTCGTCCACTATAAAAAGCGATAGATTCTATCGTTAATGTCCAATCTTAATGTGAGACAGGGAGAACAAGCGTTAAGGCCACTGTATACCCTCTTATTTTACATAGAGCAAATGGGAGAAACGAGAAAATTGCGCTAACGATTTTTCTATTATTTTTCCATTTTTTCGATAATTTCTCGACCGAAATTTTCAGATTTCAAGAATGAAGAAGTCAAGAGTCGAAATTTTTTTCCAAAGAAATCTAACGTGAATACATTTTTTAAATTCAGAATTTTAGGAAAAACAAATTCCTGGAACAATTGTAAATTATCTTCGCCTTTCTTCAAAGATATCTTTTCGTAATATTCAAGGAATTATCAAATAAAACTTCACTGTCAAGATTACTTTGAGAAACATTAAGTGGTAAACGCAAAACCGTCGACACAAGTTTTCCATGTAATCGTTCATAAGAGGACGGTATAGGCTATAGTGGCATTATGGAGTTTTAGGTGCAAAAACAACTTACATTCCACATCCGGGAAAACTACGAGCGGGCTTTTCCCTCCAAGTTCGAGAGTCACGCGTTTCAAGTTAGACTTAGCTGCCGCTGCCATTATCAATTTACCCACCTATAATGCATTTCGTTGATAATGAATAAAATGGACTCCAGTTTTACTTCAGTGGATCCAGTGAAAGCTACTTTGTCGATCAAAAGATGCGAAGCAATAGCAGCGCCTGCAGTTTCTCCAAAGCCCGACAGTACGTTTATAACGCCAGGAGGGAAACCAGCCTAACATAGATACAAGAAAAATAAAATAATAACAAAATCATATAATTTAAAAAAGTACCTCAACAGTTAACGACGCTATGTATAAAGCTGTAAGTGGGGTTTGTTCAGCTGTTTTGGTCACCATAGTACACCCAGTAGCCAGCGCTGGGCCCCATTTCCATGCAATCATTACAATGGGATAATTCCATGGAATAATCTGCCCAACAACGCCTACGGGCTCTTTTCTCGTAATGGTCATAAAATCTCCATCTAAATTAATATAGAAAAAACAACGCTGTAAAACGTAAAAAAGAATAACGTATAATATGAAGACGGACCAACAGGTATTGTAGCTCCGTGAATCTTGTCAGCCCACCCAGCATAATAACGAAGACAATTAACAGCAGCGTCAATATCCGCAACGGAGTCTGTGTAGGGTTTTCCGTTATTTAACGTCTCCAAACATGCCAAATACTCTCTATCACGGTCAATAAGGTTTGCTAACTATCAATAGCGAAATAGATTTTGAGGTAAGAGAATGCAATAAAGATGTAATGTAATGCAAAGACCTTGTGCATAAGCTTTCCCCGGGCCGATGCATCCATAGTGCGCCACGTTGATCCAAACTTGAAGGAAGTCCGAGCTGCATTGACCGCTTCATCGACATCCTCCTAAAATCGAACGAATGAAAGTACAATGCAAAGTAGGAGACGTTTCTTTCGTCTTTCACTATGCGTGAAATCTCGCGGGAAAGTACCTACAGTTTTTGCTTTTTTTAAAAAAAGCTTCGCCACTGAGCGTAGATTCTTTTTCTACAATTGCAACGCCAGCAAGTCCATTTGGACTGAGTCCAACCGAAAGAGTATGTATAGTAGGCATACATTGTTCTTTCTTACACTTTGTCACCCTAATGGGCACCGCTTGCTCATGGGAGTCACACACAAGTGTTGAAGCGTGCATGATTCTACGACTATGATGCACCTAACAATGGTATAGGGGAATCACATGCTAAAACGGCGTCAGCGAATTCGCAGACATTACTCGGTATTTCCTTAAACAGTTTCGACAGTAAAGTTTTGGATTGTAATATCTAATGTACATCGTCGAGATTTTTTTAAAAAATGTCTTCGTAAAATCATAAAAAGCTATTCAAATTTCATTTTCTTTTTGCAGAAAAGTGATTTGCAACATTCGGTCGCAAAATTCGCTAGGGCCACTTGAAACTACTATTTTGAAGAAAAGGGAATTAAAATTCGATATTTAGTTTCGAAGTTGTCACCTACTAAATTTCAGGAAACTATTTAGGTGATAAATCCAAAACTAACCGACGGGTTTGAATTCCGTTTTCGCCTGTAAATTAGGTATATTAGGTAAATTAGGTATACTATATACAGTTTTTTAAAGATCGTATATTTTTTTAGTTGAAATGTTTACCCGCTTTTTACAAATTTACTAGAAACTTTTGTAAGGCAAAATCGACGATGTGCACTAGATATTACAATGCAAAACTTTACTGTCGACACTCTTTAATGAAATACTGAATAGTTTTGGCAAAATCACTGATGCCTTATAGCATGTGATTCCCCTATATCACAGTTAGGTGCTCCGCAGCCTTAAGTAGTAAAACACAACGCAAAGAAATGAATCCTGCAACTGACGTTATTTTCGTATGAAGTCCGTTCGCGCCATTGCCTACGCTCATTTCTTTATGCTCCGGATTACACCGAACTATGAAGATTTCTTGTCTTTGACAATGCGAATGAATACGCTTTTTTATGATAATGTTAAAACATGAACGATTCTATGAAGTATTTTAATGAAACTACCTTCATGGAATGTGACCTTGAGACTACCACTTTTGCATGATAGTCTCAACGTCAGTAAGATGACATCGTTCAGATGACTTGGAGTTTCAGTGTAACTAATTTTAACGCCCATTTTCGCTATTGACAGTCATGATTAAGTCTTTTATATTGTAGAAACGAATTTCTACAAACCTTGTCAGCCTCGGAAACATTGCATATCGGTTTCCCGGTACTTGGATTGATCGCAGCGAACGTTTTTCCACTCTTGGAGTCCACAAACTCCCCATTGATAAAAAGCTACAAATAGCAACCATTACAATTAACAGAGAGTTAATACTGCTCTTACACGAAAGAAACTTACTTGAGTAAATTTCACCTCGGGCTTCTTGTTATGGGCCATGTTCACATAGACAGAGCTAGTTGCCAACTGGCAAAAGCCGCGTTCCCAACTTTGCGGGTATTGGGATCGTAGATGAAAAGACGCCTGCGTGTTACCAGGGTTTCGCTATACCTTCCCAGACCCTTTGCCAAAGGCTACGCAGTATTCTGTACCACATGTTTACAACCCTTTTCTTGGAATTTTTTTCGAGTCTCGACACACAACGCAGCGAAAACGCCATACTCTGGAGTCGCAACTGCGACGTAAACCAAACTATAGGCCCTACTGTGCAGTGATCTTTATCTTTCAAAAAAAATACTGAAAAAAACTAAATAAAAACGGTATCTCGCTCCTTTTTATTTCGGAAATTCCGTACACGCAGCAAATCTTTTGCAATAAGAAAGTTAAATGTTGGCCAGTGGCGTGCCATTAGCAGAGAGCCGTTGGCTAGGGTCAGTTTTTGGAAGAGTAGAGCCCACTGGACATTTTCGATTTTACAGACCTCTGTCGGGTTATTCCCTTCTTTTTAGCATTGAAGTTCCTTTCTTAATAGTCACTCAAATAGATAAAACTAAAATTACAGGCTTGACTCTCTACGTCATTAAGAAATATTCTGCTTTGAATTCTGTAAAATCGAAGCTATAGAAAGGAAATATAGTTTCAATGGAGTACGTCAGGAACTTTTTTACAAATGTCTTTAGAAATGCTCCAAGATGAGTTGAAGACAATAGTTTACATGTATTTTGTCACGCGTCGAGTCATTCTGGGTGTATTTTACAATGAAGTTAATTGTAGTATAACAAAGTAGGTGGATAAACGGAGGTCAATACAGAAAATATACGCTAGTCGATTTTTCAGTACGTGGAATTTTATATGTGTAAATTTGGCAATTCATCCATCCAGGAAGATGACGAAAGATATGGAACATTTCAGATACATCGTTCTTAACTGCGAAAGGAAGACGAACTAGTCTTCACCGTCTTCAACCGAATCCGTACATTGCACGACGTTTTCTTGCGAGGCGTCTCGACTACTTAACTTTCGACGGAATCCATGAGCACGTACTGCGCTGGAGTAGGCATTTCGTCGTGTATCAGACGGATTCCCTCGAGGCAAAAACACAGCACCTACGTCGTGAACACAAAATTCAGCAGTATAGCACACGTGTCACAGTGAGGTGTCTCTAATTTACCTGGCAGAAGGAGAGGCAATACTGGAACGCCGTTGGCAAGTGTAATGCGTCTTGTAGGACTAGGTGGCGGAGTTTTGTTCACATCTGCGACGACACACAGAAAAAATAAGTTTTTACAAATCGAACGGAATGAAGAGTCAGTTTAACATCAAGACAGTAACGTTCTGAATCTTTCAAGAAAGCTCCAATCAGATCTGATCATTTGATCGGACCTAAACGGATCGTCGTAGTACCGTCAAATGTCAGGGATCAGATCTATTTATTTGTTGATTTTTTTACCGATCAAAATTAGACCGTGTAATGCGCATGACTTTGATAGTTACGAAAATGATCAGATTATCAATCGGATCTGATCGGTTTGGGATCTTTTTCGATCCGGATCTGCTTTTTTAAGTTTTGCAGAATTTGATCGGATCGATTGAATTATGACGAATGATCGATAGTGATCAAAGATGCGACCAAAGAAATGATCCGGAACACAGCAAGATATATGCGAGGCAATTAAAAAAATATAGTTCAATTAGCAGCTAAACGCCGTATACAGCAGAATCTGTATGTAAAGAGAACCGGTTGAAAAAAAAGATAATCTTGTCCTAACAATATGATTCAAAAGTTTCATATTCCTATCCGTCGAAGAGAAACCAGATGCAAAATACATTTTCTCCTGAGCTACCAGGTTCTATTACATTCGGTTTTGACTGTTGACTGCCATATAAACGGTACGAAAACCGCGAAAGTTTTGTTCTGTCACAGTTCTGCAATAGTTGGATATGAAAGCTGCAAAAGTGTTCTTTCACAAAACGGAGATTTATAAATATAACTTACCAGGTAAGAGAGGCAAGACTGGAACTCCGTTGGCAAGTGTAGTGAGTTTTGTAGGACTACGTGGAGAAGTTTCGTTCGCATCTGAGATTTCATAAAAGAAACTTGGTAAAATTCGTACGGAATCGAAATTTCAGTTCATACACGACGGAAACAGAAAATTAAGTAGTATTTGAATGTTTTATACAGTCAAAACCGTGTGTGGGGAGATCCAGTTAAAAGACAAGATGGCATTCACTGTTTGTCTTCCCAAACCAAATAACTTTTAGTGAATTACCTGAGTGTGTGCCCAACGAAGAAGTTTCCTGTCTTTTCGGCAGCGATTCTTCTGCGCAGATATCCAATTGCGAATTGGGCTCAGTGCAGTAGCCTGGATCATCTGTTGCTGAACCAAAAGCCAGTCCCATTCCTAACGCCAGTCCCAATTTTAGGCTCGAAGATAGAGAAGGTCTACTTCCGCGGTCGCTGCACGAATCCGAGCCTGAATAACAAACAACCATAATAAATCATACAACAATATGCAAAAGTACTCTACCATTGCATAACAATATACAACTTAAATAATACAAGGTTCAAAATAAAAAAGTACCCAGATAGACTCTTCCCATTCAGATTACCCTTCTTGTTGTTCGAGTTCGCAAGAATCTTGATGACTAACGCGAACGGTTTTGTATTTCACCGCGTAGAAATTACTGCAAGCTGGCAAAACCTTTCTCACAAGGCATTTCCGATTTTCCGTTGTGAAAGCGGCGGGTAAGACCAAGTTTACCAGCCCTTTTATCCCAGGGACCTTTAAAAAGTTGTCAGAACTTTGTCATATATATACTCTGCGATCTGTGCTAGCCTTGGCAACGTATTTACTCGACAGTGAACCAAGAAAAAAATAGACCACCGCCGCCATCGGTATCCTTGTGTCCAGATCATGTGATTTTTTCCCTTTCAAGTGGAAGTTATACAGCAATAATCACTTTACTGTTAACGCCCTAGCATTGTTAGGTAACTTTCACTAATCTAAACTACCAGCTACATAAAGAACACATACAGAACAGTAACGGACAATGCTATCTTAATTATGTATTTCTCGCCTATTTCGTTCCAGCGTCGCCTTAGAAGCAGTGACGCAAGGAAGGCGAAGTAAATTAAACATGCGCCCTAGGCTTTATGTTCAAAGGGCGTACTTGGATTAACAAAAAAATTAATTGTACACACTTCTAATTTCTTTTCACACAGGTAAAATAACTTAGTGTAGCCTACAGTGTTAGAATGGTTCATCAGTTTATCTGTCTCATTTTGGGCTCATTTTGGACAGTGTCTTTGTGTCGTGGGCGCTAAGGACTTTTGTTATGTTACAACATCAAGGCCGTACCCAGGGGGTGGTTTTGGGGGTTTAAACCCTCCCCGAAATTTTTGTTTTATAATGGTGAACATAGGAGAATGCCCAAATGTCCAAAAAAATTGCATATTAAAACCCCCTCCGAAACTTTCAGAACCCCCTCCGAACCAAAATCCTGGGTACGGGCCTGTACAACATTGTCCTGATTCGACAGCTTTCGCAAAATAATCGCTTAATGTCGAAATAGTTTGCAACATATTAGGAATAGGATAGAAGAATAAGCGTACCTGATATATCTTTACGTAAAGGAGAGCCCAGGGGACCATCGCTATTGACCCCAAAAGCAGTGGATGCAGCTGGCGTGTCAGAATGCGCTCTTTCTTGATTTGTGCGTAATTGGCCTTCTTTGCGTCTAATTAAAACCGGCGAGACGGACGGCGATGGTGACATCGAGTTGGGATGTAAGTCGCGTGATAGTATTCCATGGTCTTCTAGTTGTGCCACAGTCACGGGTTCACTGAATGCTAGCATCTTCCTCCTAGACTGAGGAGTGTTCACCCTTCGTACTGCTTCGCTATGACTAGATTTGCTATTATCACAAGTATTGCTGGTCGAACTTGGAGTCTGCAGAGACAACACCGACGCCGGTTGCCGTCTTCGCATTTGGACCGGCGTAATGGGAACAATATTACTAGCCAGCATAAAGCCCGCGAAGGACATTTTGCTTCCGGTTTCGGCGCCAGTGCTAGACACGGAACCCGCAGGACTGGCCACACTTGATACTGATCCGTGGGGTATTTCTAGTTCCATGGACATTTGCATTAGTTTCGCTTCATTCTTGATGACTTTTTCTTTCATGTGAAGTAGATATGCTTTCACACGCCGAACCATTTGCTCCTGAGAGACAAAAACAAGATTTAGTATCCCAGGAATCAATAATCGTAAAATGTAACTTCGAAAATACGATCTAGTGTCTAAGTTACCTCTTCAAACAATTTCTTCAGTGGAGGAGTTGCAACAGATCGCTTCCTGCGCTTGACAGTATCTGTCGGTTGGGTTTTGTGACTTGATGGCTCAAACTCCATCGAACACATACGACGCAGTGAGCGAACTTCTTTAGCGACCATTCTCATTTTTTCGAAGTTGACCAAACCGTTGACAAAGGTGTCGTTACCGTCGTGTATAAAGGTTAAGTCCTTATTCACGATAGGAAAGAAGGGAATCTATAACAAGGGAGGACAATGCTGGTGTATAATTTTCAATTATTCGACAGACAAGCTAACTCAAGCAAAGTATCGATAATAGATGATAGAATGTACTGACAACTGGTTTCATAATCTTTTCCCACCATAATGGAAGCGTCTAACGCTGTATTGCAAGTTTTCCCGCCGGAGTTGTTGATGGACGAATTTCTAGTTTTCATTAGCTTTAATGTCATATTTCTGCAATAAAAAACCCTGCGCTCCCTGCGAGCTTTCGCAAATCGGATTTAAAGCACAAACCACAGTATAAAGATTACAACCTATAAAAGGTATAACCTTTATACTGTGGCATTAACCTTTTCTCGTATACGACGTAAAGAAAATTAAGCTTATAGGGCGCATTCCGAAGTACAGTTCTTGTTGCGCTCGTTGCGTGCGCTAGTGGGAAGCCGCCATTTATAGTCCGCTTATTGATGTTTACCAGTGTCGTTAGGATACCGCACAGAGGTATACAGAGAGAGCATTCAGCCTCTTCCTTATGGACCTTTTGTGGCCAGTTTCGAAAGCCCCAGGCTAA
>JAHZNP010000348.1:14833-73336 GCA_020615345.1 Triops cancriformis
TGACCAACGCCTTTCTCGCAGCGGGAAACCTGAAAATTTGATTCTGTACGCTGGACCAGTGTTGACCCCCTTTTTTCCAGCCAATCAGCTCGTCGGCTCCACTTCCGCTCATCGGATCCACTTTTCAACTCCTCCTTTTCCATTCTTTTCTTGGCCACAACCTTTTAACACGGGATGCTCTCTCTGTATACCTCTGTGGGATACCGGTGCATATAAGGTTCTTTATGGCATACGTAAGATTGTAAAACTAAAGCTATATCCTAGCGACAGTAGCAAATGTAAACAAGAGGACATTCAATTTCGGCTTTACACTAGCGCACGCTACGAGCGCAACCAGAACTGTAGCCTACTTTGGAATGCACCTATAGCAACAATCTGACGATTCTCCATGCGTCCATTTTAAAATGCGTTTATATTTTCTTTTGTGTTGGAAAAGTTATATTGTGTTTTAAAATGTGGTCTTCTTTGTCAGTTAAATTAGATTTCGTTGTAAGAAGATGAAGGTTAATCAAAGAATAACTAGCAACTAAAGTCAGCGTGACGCCATTTTTTCTAATTTGGCGGTAAAAGTGGCAAGGTCTCTATTTGTGTACTTACTATCGGACAGGAAGCACTTTCGCTGTTGATGAGGTTTCTGTACTTGGAAAAGTTACGCGAAGGGTCCATTAATCCCTGCATATCATCAAAAATGCGTCGGTGTTTCGCTTGGATTTTCTCCCACGTTTCTTTCAGTCTTCGCGAAGCCGAGTGGTTCAATCCCGAAATGATGGCGAACACGGAATAGAAATTTTTGCACTGTTTGCAGTGCACTGGCGTATCAACACAACGTTGAAATCCTATTTAGTTAGTAATGATTTTAGACGTTCAAAACTTACAGGCAACTTCGATGAGCTTCCGTATGACGCAAGCACGGCGACTCATATTAGGCTCAGAACAGATTTCCGTGACGACCCAGAACATTTCATTGTTGTTTAACTAGCAACAGAAACGAGACCGTCAGAAATTTCCGTGGATTGCGACATTGATACCTTACCTCTTCAAAGCGAGCAAGTTGTGGAGTGCTCTTTCTATTACTCCGTGAAAAAATGGCATCCACGTACTCGACGCTTTCAATTTCGCGGAAAACGCCGTAATCATCTAGCGTTAGTTGTTCGGCGACCTGGGCCGCGTTGAGTTGCGACAGATGTACGTGACTCTCTTGTTTCAGTTCAGCCGCCAAATCGTCCGGTACAAGCGGATCCGTGCTTTGGTTATTTTTCAGATAATACCTGAAAAATTGCGCTATTAAAAAGTAAATTCACTGCAATAAAAAAGAAATTTACCTGCTAGCAACACCTAATCTTCCGGCCAAGTCCTGACACTGGTCAGCCAACTTTTTTTGTTTGATAAAACCTCCTTCCGCTATGACGACTTCAGTCAAGCTGTAATTTGAGTGCGAGTCCGTAATTCCAAACTCTTTCAAAACTAGTAGAACGACTTCATGGGCGGTGGTGTTCTACAGCAAATTTATTTTTAATTTTGTTTCCAAAGAAAAGTCAAGATGCTTCGTGTGTCAGATTACCTTTTGAATGATTAGATATTTAAAAGTTTGGTCGCTTTTGTAAATTTTGAGCACGTGTTCGCGTAATTCAGGATTTGGAGAATCACAGTAGTCGATACAAATTTGCGGGTTGGAACGGAAATGACTTTTTTGAGAAATCATTTGAGGGCTCCTCGGAGGAGAAGAACTGTTAGGCTCGTCTAGACTTCCCTGATTTCCATCGCTATGGAAAAAAACGACAGAATATTAAAACCAAATAGTTAAAAAAAGGTAATTTTGTTCATTTTCACGAAAGAAAGAAGTCAAAAATTACCCCAATAGTGACATTTTCAACAAACTACTCATCAGTCGCGAGCCGTGGTGTCCCAAAGTCATGAATCCTTTCTTTTCTTTGCGTCCACAGGTAGACAAATTCAGATTCGATTGTGTTGTCCGACCTGGACGTCCAAGAGTCTTGCATTCTATGACCGAAGGCGCACTTGATTGTCGAACAGACTCCTTCCTTCTCTTGGAACGCTTACGCGAAAGGCCTTCTCCGCGTTCAAGGAGGCATTCAGACATCTTTCGGACATTTTTCAATCCTAACCAACCCCAAATAAATACGCAAATGTTAGAAACTCGTGGAATGTAATGTACCTAAAAGATTGGATTTGACGGTGAAGGATAGATGGGTGCTTCCTTTTAAGATTTCGGATGCCTTGGTTAGGGATATGTGTTCAAAACTGTGGCGATTCACTTCCAAAATTTCGTCACCTCGTTTTAATCCAGCCTCTTCCGCTTTCGAACCCTTTTCTACCTAAAAGACAATCAATGTTTAGTATGAACAGTTTGTGTATATTTAAAATGAAGATTTAGTACGAGTAGTTTTTATATATTTAAAATGAAGATTTAGTACGAGTAGTTTTTATATATTTAAAATGCACATTTAGTATGAATAGGTTGTATATATTATATTTAGAATAAATATTTGGATGAATAGTATGTTTATTATGGAATAGTATGTTTTAATAGAAATAGTATATTTAGTATGAATAGTACGTTTAGTGTGAATAGTACATTTAGAATGTAAACTCTTAGTTTGTTGAATACTTTGTTCACAAAACTGAACCTGGCTAAGCTTGTTCATGCATTCAGTAAAAAATGTGAAACCACCTACGTTTTCAATAAAGATGCCAGATTTTCTTTCTTCCCCGCCAAAGATACTGAAATTGAGAACTTCATCTCTTGAAGGTCTGGTTAGAGTCACCGTGCGACTTCGCGCTTTACTTGCGCATGTCAGGCTTAAGCTTTCTGCCTAGAGAACCAAACCTATGTTAGTTTCCATAAATTTTCCCACGAGGAAGAACAGAAACTCACTTCGTTCAGCATGTTGGCTTCCTCGAGCTTCATTTGCAACGTTTCCAGAAACTCCATCATGAGGGGATCTGATTCAAAATCTGAAAAATGGTTCTTAACCCAAAGGTTTACAACCTCACTGACTCTGTCTCTCACACTCGCATCGTTGAACCTACAAAAACGAACATATATATATCACACTATTACACTTAGTTCAGACAAACACGTAACATACAATATTTCGTCCAATTAAACTTAGTTCAGACAGACACATAACATACAATATTTCATCCAATTAAACTGAGTTCAGCAAACAATCCACCAAAAAATTCAAGAATATACGAAATAAGTAAAAAAGGTGTGAAATCAGATCTGTTCGAAAATGAAGTGTAAGTTTTACCATTCCAAGAATTTCTCACACACGATCAAAGGATTGGTGATGAAAATCCGATGCGTGAGAAGGAAATCCTCTACGTAGTTCGGGTCAGCAGAAGTATCTTCTACCAATTGTCTGGTAAGTTTCTCTGGCGTTCCCTATTACGTAAAAATAAGCTGTAGTGTCATCAAAACAAAAAGTTTCGTTATTGAGAAGTTCTTACTTTAACAACAATTTGCGATTTTATCTTGGAATCATTGGCTGTGACGTGCTCCGTTACTAGTACAACCCGACCGTCCTCCTTGTACTCTTTCGTATTTTCTTCCCCTTGGTGAATAATTCTGTAGTAGTCGTTTTGGCTTACGCAAACGTACTGGCAATCACTGACTGTTGTGCGCATCGTGCCTGTCTGCAAAACTTTTTCCATTGTTGGCGATATACCGAAACTATGAACAGAAAAAGTAAACTTAATTTCCCTTTCTATTCACATCTTTAGTTCATTTGTAGGTCGATATCCGTAGCAACCCAGAATTTTCACAAGAGTGCTTAAATTAACTTATAATTAAAAGAATTCCGAGCAAATTACCAATCACCAAGTCCCAGAGTTTGCACTTCGCCGTGGCCCAAATTTACTTCCACTTCGCCGTTGATAATCACATTCCAGTCGTCCAGTTCTTCCCCATTATACTTAACAATGATGTGAGCGTCTTCCAGGACGTGTAATACCTAAAGAGTAAACATCAAACATTCAGGGACTTGCAAGAGTTGTCCCGTACTTACCATTACGCGACAGAGTTCTCGTCGAACAAAGAGCGTCATGTTGGCGAAAGCTCGTAAATGTTGAATAAATTCGACCAAGACTTCCACGTCTTCTTCCGTTCGCTCGCAAGGATTTTTCTCCAAGCAATCGCGTACGGTGTCACGTACAGTCAGATTCTATACAAAAAGGAAGGATGGGCTAAGCTACTGTGACAGCAACGAGAAACGAAGCTATCCCACTGTGATTAAACAAGTTTGTACCTGTATTCCTTCCGCGAGGTCTTCTTCATCGCTGTCGTCGACCGACGTTTCTTTTAAACCCGAAAAGTCCACTTCTTCTGCGTCGACCGAGCTCAAGATTGTACCCGATCCCGAGTACGCCGAACTCGTATCCGAGTCGTGGGAACTCCCGCGTGACTTGGACAGAATCGGAACTGCCAAGATGCTGGTATCGCCATTATGGAGCAGGGTAGGAAATTGCAACTAAAACAAGAAAAGAAAAGAAAATTTCGTTTACTCTCAAAAGTTATCCAAGCTTGTCATCGCACATGTTTCTTTATTTTTTTATTTTTCTCTTTTTTTAGTACGAATCCATCGTAGTTTTCCGCCTATTGATAGTTATTTTATTAGCTCATCTTCGTTTACATTACTAAACTTCGTCTACTTTATAAACAAAAGATTTCTAAGCAAAAGATTTGATGGTACGAGCGTAAAGTTTTGTTACACAGACAGTAATACGGATCAGTTTTTATGGATCTCGAGCAGTGACGTGATTGGCCACGAAGGCCAAAAGAGTCATCAGAGTTGCATCAACTGATTGCAACAAAGATTACTACATGTTACAACACGCAATACCAAGCCGATTGAAACGAACTGAAGATATCGCGAAATTGCTTAAAGTAGTATACCTTGAAACCTTTCGCTTCGAAGTTTTTAACCACAGAAGCCACGCTAGGTTTAATGAAATCCACTTGGTCTTCTTCCTCATTATGGCCATTATCCTCTGAAATCATCACTTGCGAACTAGTTTGTATTGCCGGTAATTAAACGGTGACTCGTTGAGCCACAGTAAAATCAAAGAGGGACGAACAAACGATCCAAAACGGCCGAACGAAGGACAAGTTGCTTTCCGCTAAGAAAGCCAGCCACTCCCTTACTAGTTGCACAGGCAAACTAGCAAAAGAACCTATATTTGCTGTCCTACATCAAAATGCTCACAACTTGTCATTTCCGGGTACGGATCCAGTAGGAATACAGAAACTTAACCACATCCCGTATGATAAAATAAAGTCTTGCGGATGAATCGTTTCCGCAGAACTTTTGTCGCCGCTTGGTCGGTCGTGGCTCCATTCGACAACACTGCGTAGCACCGTCCAGGACTCAGACGTAAAGCCGCGGTTACACATTGGAGTCATTTGGGCGAGTTTTCCCTAAAAAAATAACAGTGTAATCATATCAGAACCTGCAGCGACTTTGGAGTATATTTTTGGGAGCTTCTTTTCTCGCAAGTCAGATAGGGAAAACTTGTAGCAACTTTACAAAGTATGTTCAAACAACACAAGTACAAATGCACAAAGAGTTACTCATCGCTAACTTTTAGCTACAATACTTTCAAAGCGCAATATAGCCTTATTTATGTAGTTATTGTTATTTACTTATACAGAAAATTTTTTTGGGTAAAGGAATGGTTTTGGTGGGAACAGTCACTAATCGCGTTTCCGACTATGATGCCGTGTGTTCAGAGTCGGATTTTTTGTTTGAGTCAATTTTTGGCCAGTATTACAATGTCAACCTTTTTATATGCTGTGGTCTCTTAAACGGATTTAAACTCATGTATTAATGCGAGCTTTATAACGAAAACTACTACAGAATTAAATCTAAAGCTAATTATTTAATAATTAATTAAATGTAATAATTAATTTAAAAGCTAATAGTTAAAGCTAAATATAGTAGAATAAAGACTGAATTCAACTTTTTCATCTTTTGTTGGAGAAAAATTATATTCTTCATGCAAAAAGAACGGACATAAAGCGACAGATAGGTATTTTTGTGAGCTTTTAAACAAAGGCGGCAAGACCTAGGTCAATCCTGATTGGTCGACGATTAAGAAAATTTGCTAGGCTCCTGGAAAGTAGGCCAAATGTAAACTCCGATCAAGTGTCAGAGGAACAAGTTGCTGCAAGTTTGGACACGGTAACGTGTATTATATTTGGGGCAAGCTGCCTATTGTGAGCAATAATTCGTTCGTATAAACGCGGCTTAAGCGACAAATATCCACACACAGTACTGGATAGCCTTGCGAAACGAAAGCATAATCATCCTGAAACGATTGTTGATGGGCTGTTCGCTAGTATACGTTTTGTTAGCATTAGAAGCTGCACGTAGAAAGTGAAGTTCCGCTAAGAAAAGTAAACGTATCCTATTTTCTGTACAAGGCTTTGGCGGGAGATATTGAAATACTAACGCGTATTGTTTCGCAGCTCCCACGGTCGGAGTATTCATTGTTACCCAAGTACTGTGTATATAGAAAATTTTTGTATTGCTTTGAAAGGTATATTTATAATTGACTTGGTGTATATTTTATTGTTTACTGGATACTGCGTATATTTTTTATTGTTTACTCGATACTGTGTCTACATAACTTGACCAGAAATTGTATGACGTGGATTTAAGCCATTCCGATTCAACACTCTCCTATTTTCAGAAATTTCTGACGGATGTGGCCGCACCAAGGTTTCCTCACCTACTGAGTATTAGTCTTTTTATTTAGAAACAGCAATGTGTCGCAAGATGTCCAACGCAGCCTCATACGAACAGGTCCGGGTAGACGTATGGCGCGTGTGTCTATTTTTGTTCAGATTCGCCAACGAATCCAGAAATACGTAACGTTGCTCGTAATACAAACGTCGCTACGTCTATTACTTGCGTTGGCAAATGCAGTGACACCGACTGAAACCTTTAAATGAAATAGGCCGCTTTTGGCTTAAAAGCTTGAACATGTAGAGGTGATGGAGCATTATACGGAAAGTGATTTTCAGTTACGTAATTCTTGATAACTCAGGACCCGGCTGGCCCATGTGTCAAAATGTCGCAGGCGAGGCGCTTTTGGCGCCGATGTCCTGGCGGTTGGTAACTTTAAAAACTCTAGTCGTCGGCGCCGGCTGAAATAATTTCTTCACTGACCGCCGTGCAGCCAGTCCGGTGTAAATACATGCTCTATCCGATTTGGAACAAAACGCCGTTCAAAGTAAAAAAAAAAGAATCCCCTTAGTTTAGTTTCGCAAAAGCTCTCTACATGTGTTGTATTATGTAATAAACGCCGCATTTAATTTAATCATTTTAAAACTTGATTTTGCCAAGAAAGTTCGATTATTTTGAAAGATACTACTCACATTACTAGTAATTTTTCATAAATTCCTATTCCGCTAATCATTCTTGAAAAGCCTAAAAGACCGATATTTGTGTACAGCATCCATTATATTAATTTATACATGAAGAAACTTAGTCACTATGTTCTTTGGATAAATGGGATTCGGAATCAAACTTGCCTGCGGTGCCCGATAAGATATGTAGGTAGAAAATACAACCAAATATCTGTTGGAAGTGTTAGAATTTTTTTCTCATAAAAATCGTTGTTCGCTCCACTATTGTCGGCCATGACGTAGTTATATTAGGAACAGAAACTAAGTAGAGTAAAGGGAATAAGTTGCCATATGCAATAGATCGTACTGTTAGATCTACCTATAATCACACCGTAGTCTTGACATTTGTTTTAATCTTAATATTTTATAGTGAATTTTTACAGTACTCGTTATGTACTTTATTTCTTTCTTTTTTTCCTATACTAATGTTGTACAGTACGATAGACACGTGGTACCTGGATGTTTGCAGAACGCTCATCCATTGGGGTACGGTCGTGCGCTTGTACACTTGCATTCGACGCGTCAGTCGTTGACGTGCTTTCGTAGTGTATGTGCTGAATAGTTGAAGAAGGTCGAGGTACTTGACAAAATGGTTAGCGCCGGTAGGATTGAATGCTGCCGACGCGGATGATACTTTTATGGCACGCCCGAATTTGGCTCAGAAGCTGGTAGGTAATAACGCGGGAAATAAGTAAAGGTTGAGCGCTGGTTCGTGTTTGCCAATATGCAGAGTTATATGCCCTAAAAATCCTGGCTTCCCATTGGTGGAAATTCAAAAAAGTAGGCGTGGTTACCTTTTCGAGCTGGAAAGTCCTTTTCTGTGTTATTTTCCATAAGAAACAATGTTGAACAAAGTTGAACGTACCCCTTTGTTCAACAAAGGGGTACGTTCAACATTACCCCCTTCAGAAAACGTGAAAAACTGGAACTCCGCCTTCCTTCCCATCCTTGTTCCTCCCTTAGCCGGTTTTTATCTATCCCTCGTACTCGCTCTTATCCTGCCTGTTCCCAAGCAGCTCGGTTTCCCGAACCACTTGGTACTCTAGACTGGATGAATGTAAGCACGATAGATAGGAACCGAGCAAGGAAGATTTTCGGATTTGGGAAGAATGGAGGAGTAAGGACTACTATATCCCAAAGCGCAGGCATTCATATAAAATAAACAGTCCTCATCGGGATTCGAACCTGCGACCTTTGAGTCACGGTGCTACCCGCTTATAGACCACTCGGTCATGTGTTCGTTATACAATATGAAAAATATATATAAAAACAACATAGGAAAAGGTTATGGGCGAACGACTTTTAAATGTCGATGGGACATTTAGCGTAAGTATGTGTTATATGTACCACTCCAGTGTCCAGAGCTATTTAATCTGCACGTATATGCCGTTACAGCCAACGAGCTAAGCTCACGCCGTAGTTGAAATAGTAATAAAAAAATGTAATAAAAAATATACAATTTGAAGCCAATGCACAAGGGCTTTAAGCCAGGTATGTTGTTGTTTTCCCTTGTTTTTTTTCAGGTATGGATTTTTTCCCTTGCGATAGTTGACATGATTACCATATTCGTGGTGTCGTAAGTGTTTTTTTTATTAATAAGGAAGACTTAATACAAGTGAATACACGCGAACACATTTTGTAATTGTTTTTGTATTGTTTTCTGAAGCTTTGGAGAAAAAGGACTTGAGTTACTGTTCACCGCGAAAAGGACGGGACACGAAAATCTTTTTTTTTAAATCCTTGTCGCCAGAATGCTGTCGCCAAATTAAGGGGTGTCGCCAAGGTGAGGTTGACTGTTTTGATATTTGGAGGCCCTTTTCACCAGATCTTTTCGGGCTTACTGACCACTAAAGAGCAATCAGGGAAGTCAGCACACTTTTGTTGCAAGTTTTTGATTAAATAAAAAAAAAATTGCCAGTAATTTTGGATTGCCCGTCACATGTATCAAGCATAGTTTACACTGCCATGTCAGTGTGCCAAAATCGGCGCATGCCGTCATCGACTAGGTTGACATGAACACTCGATTGATTTACATTGAACATGTCGGCATAGACAAGTGGGCGTAGCTTTGTGAAAGCTGTTATTGTTTGTGTTGCTCCCCACGCATAAAAATGTAATAATTCTGCACTACATCTATTAATTTATCTTCGAAGGACATTTTTTAACAAAACAACGTTTCACCTTGTATTTTTTTTAAACAACTAAAAAGGAATAGGAACAAAGCTTAGGAGAAACTTTGGAGAAAAGGCTAAGATACATTATAAACTTTCCAGATATTGACGTAGCTTCCCCCTAATCTTTTCCGTAGTCTACTTCAGTGAAAATATATAATGGGTATAGCTATTAGACTATGTCCAATTACCTATACAATTTGTTTTCCGCGCCAATTTATGATTAAGCCAAAACTCCCTCTTTTGTCACCCCCAAAAGTTGAGCAGTGCTCAAAATTTTTTTTCGGCACAAGCCACGAGTTTGTCACCAGTACTGAGCATGCGCAAGCCTTATACGTCACGATTAGTGACGTCGCGTGCCGCTTTTGGCACACTGACATGGCAGTGTAAACTACGCTTTACTCCTCGTATGGAAACCGTTGAGATTTCGATAGTTCTATTCTTTATGGCGCTCCTTATGACACTACCTACCCCACTCAGAGTAGATCGTCTAGCGGAATCTTGTGGTGCACCATAAATAACGCGATTAAGCCATGATTCTAAAACACGATTACTGTAAATGGGAACGTTTTATACAAAGAGGCAATGAATAAAAAGCCACGACAATATACACCAAAATAAACAAGGTACGCCAAATGAGCCACCAAAAAGGGCCCATAAAACCCCACTACACATTTCTCTTTTTCTGAATTCTCACTGAAAATGTACTTCCGCTGGATAAAAAAACGTCTTAAAAGGAGTAAACAAAAGTTGCCACCTCGGTAAAACATACTTGAGGAGAAGGGCGGTGCTACAAGCTTAGTTCACGGCAGTAATTTTGGGGGATGAGAACTTATCTGGTGGTGGTATGTGTGTCGGTGTGTGTAGCAGCACGATTAAAGTTTCAAGATGTGTTTCCAAAACATTTGGGGGGAGGATCAGGTCACTTAACAGATCTCATTTTTTTCTTCTTCTATATCTGGCATGTCACTAATACTGGATGCGAGCTGAAACAAGCTACAAATTCGGTCACGTGACTGCTGACTTTCTCGTCATCACACAAGAAACAATATTACAAGCTTATTATTATTCTTTGCAAAAAACGCGAATAGTCTGCAAATACGATCAGTAATAATAAAAAGTGCTTTTAAATTCGCCTTTTTTCCTTTCCTTTCCAGGAGATGTGCATTGTAAGAATTCTTGGCAAAATAGATGATATATAATGGGACAAATAACAATAGCTTCTTTTCTTTAGTAAATAGAATTGATCTTTGGAATGAGAGGCGATTCCAAGCCCCCAAGGGGTCAACATATACGTTCAAAATATACAAAAGTTTTACACCAAGGCGGGCAAAAGATTGCAAAAATGAACAAAGCTTGGTGAAAAAACGACCCAAATGAACTTCTTGAAATATCCTTCTTTCAAATAATGAAAATACAAAATATGTTCAAGTCGGAGTATCTAGTCTTGTCCGTCCTCGCTTTATACTGCGGATACTTGAGTTTCATCGTCCTCTAGAAACAAAACAAAAAGATACGAATTAAAACATTTCAATAATTCACTTAATCATGTTAAAAATAATTCGCTAAGAATGTGTACTAAGTATACAATATTTCTGAGTATTTTTTTGTTACAATTCCCTCATTGAGACGCTTCTGATAGGATAAAGCCTACGCGGCTTAAGCAAAGTAAAAGTATCCCCACAAAAAGAAATATAAAAGAGAAAAATGAACAGACTATACTACATACCATCTTCCTCTGGATCTGTGTGATAATAGCCTGTCACTCCTTCATGGGAGTATGCTCGACTTAGGCGAGCTTGACGGGCCATTTCAGCTGCCACGCTATAATCCGGTGGCCGACGAGCTTTGGGAGGAATATCTCGGGGCGGCGCCATAACACGACCTACAAGAACACGTCCTTAATATTCTCCACTGAGCAGAAAAAACAACAAACAAAAGAAACGCATTAATGGTGCATGCTCATGGTTTCTTGCAGTTGGCTGACCAGAGGCGGTCGTTTTACCTGGTGCAAAAGATGGTAACACTTGTATCCCGTTGAATAAATTTGCCCTTTTAGACGTGCAAGGTGGCGAAGGCCCAATCGAAACTGAAATTGTGCCAGACAGAACGAAAAAAGCAGCCATAAAAAATCACATTGCATTCTTGACACAACTAGGTTGCTATCCGTACAGAACATGCAACATACAACAATGAAAGTGCCGTGGTATGAAAATGAAGTCCCAATACTTCCAGCAATACACGGCAGTCCAGTGCTGTCTATAACAAAATGGTACGTTACAACGTTCCCCGCCCGTTTGCATGCACCCATTTTTTCTGAACCATTCAGTCGTCTACAGTCTGCGCTGATTTACGCGTACGGCTGTAAACTCAGAAACTAAATTTGAATATCCCATAATGAGGCGGTGCAACATAACGACACAAGGTTGAACATTTTCGCAGCCAGGAGAGGAAGTAAAAGAAAAATTTTAACACACATTCAAAAAAAACAAAACAAAAAAAAACGCAACAATCAATGCGTAACTACCTGGCTGGTAGACGGCGCTACGGGGGTGTAAGGGCGGCGACGCCTTCATCATAGGTGGACAATGAGATTTGCTTTTCATCGGTGCGCCTTCCGCTGAACTGTTGGAATGAGAATCGGGTTGAGTGCAGTACCCGGCGTCGTCGGCGCCCAGGCCTAAGCCCAAGCCGATCCCCAGAGTCAGTCCCAGTCCTAAAGGATGGGCAAAAGATGATACGCTTCCTCCGTCACTGGATGAGATTGAACCTTAAGAGAAACACGCAACAACGAAAAAGAAACGTAAAACACAAACATTCAAACACAAATACGAGCTCTGGCATTCACTCCTTTGTAATTTTATACGTTAAAAATGATCGGCTAAAAGTTAAAAATAAAAAAATAAATAAAATAAAAATAAAAATTTAGATTTATTTTATTTCAAAAGTTTTAGCTGTGTTTACGATGGGACGAAGCGTTACCTGAGATGTTTTTCCGTAAGGGCAAATTGCTTAAACTTGTCACACTGCTGCTTTCGGCGCTGAGATCGACAGGCATGGTGGGCGTATCCGAATGCGACCGCTCATGGTTCGTACGCGTTTGCCCCTCCCTGCCACGCCTATGTAACCCCGGTGAGGGTGAGGGCGACAACTGCGGCCCGTGTGACGTCACGCCGTGCGTTAACCTAGGCGGTTGATACGGCCTGGTCTTGGAAGGTTCACTCAGCGCCAGCATTTTTCTCATCGACTGTGGACTAGCAGCACCAAACTTGGTTCCGGTTTGATTCGACTTTCTTCCCTCGCTGGTCGCGCTCGTGGAGCTCGCCGTGCTCGCGGTCGACAACGTCGGAGATGGATGGCGCTTCCGAATTTGCACCGACGTAAACGGCAACACATTGCTCACTGACATCGACCCTGCTTGCGACGACCGACCTTGGCTTTCGTTCCCTACACTGGAAACGGAACCTGCATGGCTCATGGCCGTGCCGGAGGAAATGGAGCCTGGCGGCGGTTCCAATTCTGTCGAGATATGCAGCAATTCCGCTTCGTCCGTTATCACTTTGATCTGAGCTAAGTAGGCTTTCACTCGCCGCACCATTTGCGCCTAAACAAGATAAAAAATAAACAAATAAGAAAAAATTAAATAAAAAATAAAAATAAAGAGTAATATGTAAACAATAAAAAATAAAGAAATAGAAAAAGAAAAAAATAAAGAAAAATAAGGAAAAAATAAAGAAAAATAAGGAAAAAATAAACAACTAAATAAGAGAAATTCTAAAAACTTATTCACTCTTCCAGAGGAACAAGACTACTCACTTCTTCAAACATTTTCTTCGGCTGAGGCGCCACGGTGGACTTTTTCCTTCGCTTGCCGGTTTGCAAGCCCGTGCCCGGGACGTGACCACCATAGTTTCCGCCCGCCAAGCCCATTTGGTTGAGAATCATCATGGCATTCGGCGGATGGTGGCCGCCCAATTCCATCATGGTAAACAGGTCGTACGGCGCTGAACACATGTGGCACAAAGAGCGCACTTCTTTCGCTACCATACGCATTTTTTCAAAGTTGACCATTCCGTTGACGTAGGTGTCGTTGCCATCGCGAATAAAAGTCAGATCCTTGTTCACAATCGGGAAGAACGGAATCTATACATTGGGAATGAAAAAGTAACAATAAAGTAAAGCTCACAACAACATTGAACGAAACAATAATGCAGTTGCAACAATGAATAATCCTATACCAAGCAAGGTAACAATGGATGTATAAAAAAGGTGACAGAAAGGTGAGTACATTCTTAAACAGATACGTGAGAACTGTCTGAGTGAGACAAATGGACTTACTATGGGAGGTTGGGCGTTTTCGCTATTAATGAAATTTCGGTATTTGGAGAAGTTGCGCGACGGGTCCATTAGGTCCTGTAAATCTTTGAAAATGCGTTGATATTTGGCTGGCAGCTTTTCCCAGGTTCCTTTCAACCTCCGCGACGCGGAATGATTCAACCCCGAGATGATGGCGAACATTGAGTTGAAATTGCGACATTCCTTGCATTGTCCTTCAACACAAGAGACCAGAAATCCATTAACATCACTGAATAGAACATCATCCAAAGGATAACAACACGAATCTTCGGCTTTATGTCCCTAATACACTCAAATATTCTTATCGGCATGACTTACTTGCAATCTTGATGAACTGTTTGATAATTCGCATTCTCCGGACTAAATTTGGCTCGTAGCAAATTTCAGTGACCACCCAGAAGAGTTCGTGATTGTTTAACTGTAACAAATAAAGCAGAAAAGGAACTTTGAACACTGTTTTTCTCTCTCTTATCGTGGCTATTGACTAGCTTTGTCTTCTCTGGAAATCAAACAAAACGTCCACGAAAGTACTGACCTCTGCAAAGCGGGCTAGCTGGGGCGTTCCGTATTTACTCTTCAGCGAAAAGATGGTGTCAACGTACTCGGTGCTTTCAATCTGCCGGAAAATGTTGAAATCCTCCAACGTCAGCTGAATCGCCACCTCTGCTGCATTCAGCTGCAAAAGGTGCACTTGACTCTCGCGTTTCAATTCCGCTGCCAGGTCATCCGGTACCAATGGTTCGGTACTTTGGTTGTTTTTCAAGTAATACCTTCGGGAGACAAACAAACAAAATAAAATTTCATGTCAGAACATCGTTCTCAGCATCTTTTCCTACAGTTACACACAAAAAGACAAAATGAAGGTACCTGCTTGCGACACCAATCCGTTCCGCCAGATTCTGCAACTGATCGTACAAGCGTTTTTGTTTGATAAAACCTCCCTCGGCGACCGTCACTTCGGATAAACTGTAATCCGAACTCGGATCTGTGATGCCAAATTCCCTCAGAGCCAGCATCACCACTTCACGGGCAGTCGTTTCCTGCCAAAAAAAGTTAATCCTTCAGATGTACGGTTATGAGCAAAAAAGAAAGGCAAAATAATAAAAAAATACGAAAAGGTAAATACAAGAGGAAATATTCATAAAATAATGAAAAACAAACAAAGACAAACACTCAGTGCAACGTATTCTGTAATGAACGTTGCACGAAGCTTAGAAAACCTTACCTTATGCACTAATAAATATTTAAAGGTTTGGTCAGCTTTGTACACTTTCAATACATGCTCAGGATAGTCAGTTTTTGGGTCGTCATAGCAGCTGCTGGTCAGATCAGGATTCGAGTGACTATGGAACAATTGCGAGCCGGGTTGTTTTGGTGGACAACTATCGACTTCGTCATGGCCTTGGTCCCTAAAATCCACCAAACAAGAACCACAAAGAAAAAGAACACATTACAGCTTCTTCCTCTTTTGAGTCGTCATAAAAGAGCGCATTATGCCTTACCCGACGCCTTTCGAATGCATGATCTTGCCGAAAACCTTTATGAATTTCGAACTGCGTGGCCCCAGCGTCATAAAACCTTTGTTGCTACTGTTGTCCCTCTTCTCTTTGTTAGGTGAGTTGATGCCACACGGAACGACTTCCGGTGCGGAGACATTACGTTCCACGCGGGTCATTGAATCCGACGGCAAGCGCACCATTTCCGTTGTCTTCTTATTATTTGAACGCGTCCGTGACGAATTTTCGGGGTTCTTCAATAAATTCTTCAAACCTGTACTCGAAAGAACGTAAAATTTTTACTTTTTGATTTTTTACCCCAATTTTTTTGCAACCAAAAGTAATAAATTAATTTTAAACTCCCAAGAGTACGCTGGCATAAGTTATAGGATAGATATACATGGGGTCCAATGGCACTTTGCTTTGGAACTTATTAGCCATCGTGGTAAATGTATAAAAAAATGCATGAAAACGTTCGGGAAGTTTCTTATTTACCTAAAAGATTGGACTTGACCGTTACGGACAAGTGAGTTGATCCTCTGAGAATTTCCAAGGCTTTCGTATGGGATATGTGCTCAAAGCTTTGACCATTGACTTCCAATATTTGATCGCCTCTTTTCAGTCCAACTTCTTCTGCTTTCGAAGCCTTTTCAACCTAGAATACACAGATTCCAAGGGTTTATCTATGCTCCAAGGGCCTAGAAATCTTTGAAAATACCTTTTGGATGAAGATTCCCGTGTTCCTGTCGTACCCGCCCAGAATGGAGAAATTCAAAACTTCATCTCGCGAAGGTCTGGTGAGCGTTATTGTGCGACTTCGGGCTTTGGCAGCGCACGCGAAACTTAAAATATGCGACTAATGAAAAAGTGCAAGGAATTAGTGACTTTCATTAACGTAAAACGAAAAAAGGCTTATATGCATGTTGCTAATTTTTTTCACACATACCAGCTCTTGCATTTTGACCTCTTCAAGCTTGCTTTCAAACTTTTCCAAAAAGTCCATCATGAGCGGATCAGTTTCAAAGTCCGTGAAATGGTTGTTGACCCATAAAATCACTACTCGTGTCACTTTATCTCTTAAGGAAGGGTCGTTAAACCTAGAAAAGTGAAAAGTTTCGTTATAGTAGCTTACCTAGCCTACTTTTATTGATCGATTTTTATGGGAGGGCAGGGGAAGAAATCTTTACCATTCCAGTAACTTGTTGCAGACAATTAACGGGCTGTCAATAAAAATCCGATGCGTGAGAAGAAAGTCATCCACGTAACTCGGATCGGATGAAGAATCTTCGACTAATTGTCCTGTCAGTTTCTCTGGGGTTCCCTGGCAGATCGGAGAGAAAAAGCGATTAAAGTTTAGACATATAAGCTCCCCATTGCTACGTCTATTTTTAGGCTGTTTTCTGTAAAATTTCTTACTTTGACGACGATATGAGAACGAACGTTTGAGCCCCGGGCGGCCACCTGCTCGGTTACCAACACAACTCGCCCACCTTCCTCGTGTTTCCTCGTGTTTTCTTCACCTTGATGTAGTATTTTGTAATAATCTGTTTGCGTTATACACACAAATTGGCAGTCATCAACTTTGGTCCGCATGACGCCCTTCTGATAGAGTTTCTCCATCGTTGGCGTGATACCAAAACTAAAGTATAAACAAATAAATACACGTTAATGTCATTTCAAGAGTGACCCTCCACAAATTCCTATCTTATTTATTTTTTTCTCACACTGTAGTATGTAAAGTTGGTGGAAGTAAGTTGAAAATAGGTTTGTCACAATAAGCAACTCTGACATAAAAAAATTCTTTTCGAAAAGGTTCGGTTTCCACTGCTACAATGAAAAAAGTAGTGTACGAAACAGTAGATCCGGTAAGCTGGGTAAACCGGGGGAACTACAGTTCCGCCGGCCAGACTTTCTTAGCAAAACGCGCAGGCCTATACTTGTTGTAAGCTAAGTAACCCGAGGGAAGTAAAGTTCCCCCGGTCAGACTTTCTCGACAAAAAGCGCAGTCCTACACTTGCTACCAACATCCCATGTTTTTCTCTGTTGGCATGCCTGGAAGACTTCGGTTCGCATTTTCAAATTGTTTTCATCCTTACTGCAGAAGTGTAAACAAAGTTCTGCTAAAAATGCTCGTACCTTGCAGTTATCTGAACCCAATTTACGATAACTGTCACAAAAGAACTCAAACTAAGTTAGCAACTTCTGATGGCAACATGGCCCGAAAGACTTATATCAACTTTGTAAAAGGTCAGACGCGTCAATCCACAACACGCGTCCAAAAAAGGCCGTCTCGTAAAGCACAGCACAAAGTGGCAAAAGTTTGGCAACTTGGGAATGTTGTATGAAGCTTACCTATCTCCCAGCTGTAAGATTTGGTATTCATCGTTGACGAGTTCCACTTCTACGTGGCCATTAATGATAACGCTCCATGAGTCCAATTCTTCCCCATCTTGCATGACAATCGTGTTCGCTTTTTCCACCACGGCAAACACCTAAAAAGTCAAATAAAAAGATGAGCTCGGAAAACTTATCCAAAACGGGAGAATAGTGCTCCTCCCAACGTTTATAACCCCCAACTTACCATCACTCGACAAAGTGCTCGTCGCACGAACAATGTCATGTTCGAAAACGCTCGTAAATGTTGCGTAAATTCCAATAAAATCTCAATGTCGTCGTCCGTTCGCTCCGAAGGATCCTTTTCTAAGCAATCGCGAACCGTGTCTCGTACTGTCAAACTCTGCCAAACATAACCAATCAGAAATGTTGTTTGGTTTCATTACCGATAAAATAAGTCAAGAACAAAAAAGAATAAACAATTAATGTAAAAAATATAAGCAGATGGATAAAGAATAAGTCGAGAAAAAGCAAAAAGTTGACCAAAAGCAAGCCAAGAAAAACCGAAAGGCTAAAAATAAGTGACGTATAAATAATCAATAACTGGGCAAATAGATAATTAACAAATATAATATCTACACAGACAATATATAGAGGAAAAGCAAAAAAATACCACAAATAAAATAAAAAAGGCTAAAAATTACTGATGCATAACCATTAACTAGGCAAGTAAATAATTAAGAAATAAATGTATCGCTTCACGAAAAAGTTCATCTTAAAACAACAAAATCAAATTAGGAAATAAAAATATATAGAAAGAAATATACAGAGAAAAAGCAAAATGACCAAAAGCAAACCAAGAAAAATCAAAAGGCTAAAAATAATTTGATGCCCATATAATAATTAATTAGGTAAAATAATGAACAAAATATAAATTATATTAAAGATAAATACAAGTAAATTATGAATAAAAAAATAATCAAATTTTTACTTCGTGAAGTAAAAATGCCAAAAATGAATAACCTACAATTATGACAGCACGAGCGAGAAAAAATTTGAAAACTAAATATTTCCTAACGGGTGAAATAAAAGAAAGCTGTTTATCGATATTTCTCCTTACATCTACACTTTCTGCCAAATCTTCCTCGTCGCTGTCGTCGACAAGCGTCTCCATTAGACCGGACAAGTCCACTTCTTCGGCTTCAGCTTCTAATGAGCTCTGGATGGTATCCGAGCCCGAGTACGCCGAGCTGGTATCCGAACCATGTGAGCTCCGGTGTGAATGCGAATGTGGATGAGTATGCATGACGTTGACATACACTTCGCTACTCCGCGCTGACATCGGGTACTGTGAAATGAAACAAGCAACGACACTTTTAGTATAAACTTAGTTTCCTTTCAGCATTCTAGCGCCTCTCCCTTTCTCCTCTTCCTTGCATCTGCATAATCTAAACGTATCTCAAGTCAAATGAGTGAAGATAACGTGAGCTACTTCTGTTGCTCAAGTAGGAGTCACTTAAACCACTCCAAATCTCATCAGCGTCCCCAATATCACACGCCCTGACAAGATTCTCCACATTTTCACGATTTCTACCACTTTCCAACCCCCACCAGCCACCCCCTCAACTTAAATTACTCTCTGACATCCTTGCTAATATAAAAATTCCTCCACCAGAAATGCCATACAAAATCTTAACGTTTATTTATTAAATTCTTAGATAAAATAAGTAGGCATCAACTCCTATACTAAAAACCTTGACAAAGAATCAAGTGCAATAAAACTCCCTGTCCCTACGCCCTACTCATAACAGTACCTCCTTTACTCGATATGACCTTCGCCATTATCGGATAACAGGCGATTTATTAAACGTAATATTATTACACCTCTATAGAATGATATAATTGTCACTATTACTGGAAAAAAGGGGATGCATATAGCAAAACACACTGTACCTCCGTAAACAGATAAGACAGTTCCCATTATATTCCCATTATTGGAAAAAGATGGGTATTACAAAATTCATATTAAAACTGCGTAGATCTATTGACCTATCAACATTGGTTAAGAAGGGAGATTTCCTACACGCATCATCCCTCCGTAAATCGATATTGAAGCAATATTGTCGTATAAGACATGTTTTCGAAATACTCCTATGCTTTATTTTTAGCTAATTGCAGGCAGTTGCACTCATAGCTTCGTAAATCGACAGGATGCCGAGCTCAAGAACAAAACCCTGTTCTTATTACACGCGACTTGCGTGACACATCGTGTGGCCACACACTCAGAAACGCAGAACATTTCACTGTTGGGCAAGTGTCTTGTACTTTGAATGTTTTCGAGGTCCACTTCCTTCTACGGAGTATCCTTACAGTAAAGTCTATAAAAAAAGTGGACAACATAAGCACCCAAACACATTACGCTGTACCCCCTTTTTTACAAAAAAACTGTCCATGTCTGAATTTCGCTTCGTATAACCTGGAACACACCCAATACGTAGGACGAGGTTCTACTCCAACAAAAAGTCCAGTTTTGCGAAACAACAAAGTACCAATTGTAAGGAACTGTTAGCTTCGCCAAGGAACACTAGAAATTTACAGTATTACCCGTTCTCTTATTTTACACTGACTAATTGGAAGAAACGAAAAAATTTCATGGACAATTTGTCCATTTACTGTTGCATATTTCCAATATTTTTCGCCCAAAATTTTAAATTTATTAATATCTAGAATCTAACGTGGCGAAATGTTCGAAATTTAAAATTCCAAAAGAATACAAAAATGTTGAAACTGAAAGAAATTAAAACAAATTTGAACAATTACTTGAACTGTAATTTTATTTTTCGCATTTTTCAAAGAGAGCTGGGTCAAAAAATGAGGTATTAAGGTTTCGATATCTCTTCATAAGATTCTAGGAATTATGAACTGAAATGTTACTGTCAAGCGTCCTTCGAGGAACATTGAACAGTAAACGCAAAATTGTCCACGCAAGTGTCTACAGTGGCCTTCAACAAGCTTTAGCAATAACTCACCGGACGAACCCGACATAGCTTGCTACTGGATTTCCTTCTTACACCTAAAGCGTTGCAATTTTCTCAAGCCATTACGTCCCCAACCACATTTCCTTTTTGACTATCGCCTGGGTCGATCATGCTTTCTTGTAGAAATTTCTTCGAATGTGGGAAGAAATCTTCCATTAACACAGATACCCATTACTGGAAGATTAAATCTCATCCCTAAAAGACTCCGCGAAACCCCAGACAGCCACCATAAAGGTTAGAATTCCTCACAAAAAGACACACAAAAGAACTTTCTTAGCGGTAACACAAAAAATTAAATGCTACCAAAGTGTGGAGCTACAAAATATCCCACGAGACTGTTTTTCTGAGCCTAGGACCTCTTCTCTTTACTATTTAATCTGGAAATACTGCTTTTTTATACTAACATGAAACTCGTACGTGGTGCTCTGTTCTGTTCTCTTTTTTTTTTTAGGTATGGGTACACAGACGGAAGCTGTTGTTGTTGAGCAGATCCATTTGATGTCCTTATAAAGAATCTTCTTTTTTCTCTTTTCGTTTTCCTTTTATTTATTTATTTTTTTCATGGCGGCCAACATGGGATGAAATTAAGAAAGACCACGCCACAGTGCAAAATGGATATCGGCGTTTGGCAACCAACACAGGAAAATATTAATGTCCTCTATCCTTTCAGCAGGGCGCCATTTATCGACGTAGCCAGCGAAGAGGGAGCGCACGTTGCCATGTCTTTGGCTTGACATCCAACTGAAGATTTATATCAGTGATTCTAGGGATGACTACAATTCTTCTGGGGAGCGCAGTTTCATTTCCAGAAAAGGGGCGACACGGAGGGAGAAATTTCTAACCCAAAGCTAACGTGCCAAAGTTGGTGAGTAATCGCGCTGATGGCACTGAACTGAGCGTTGTGTAGATCCCTTGACGCAAGAGATATTGATAGTTTTGATGGAGTGGTGAAAAGCAATCCATGTTAAGTTATGAATAGCAGAACCTCCTTAAAGATTCAAAAATTCTGCCAAATAACATAAAATACTGCAATAATACGCTAGCTAACCTTATCAATAGCAATCTAAATAATATTAGTAACGTACTGAAAAAATTTAAATCAAAACCTAAATCATATGAATAATATTAGTATCTTTAATATTAAGAATTCAACTCTAAACCTAAATACAATGGAAACCGGCTATGACGAAATCGAAGGGACCGAGATTTTTTTCGTTATAACCGAAGCATGCAAAAAAACACACTTAAAGTCGCAATAACCTAGACAGTATTCAAGGTTACGCCGGTACACTGGCAGTTTATTCCGTTATAAATAATAGAGTTTGGATTTCCGTTTATTAATATTAACATTTAACAATACATTTTCAGAGAATGATTGATAACTTTTCTTTTAAAAATCTGGAATTTTCTTTTATAGGCCTACTGTCCTTTTTATTACAATGTTATCGACATATTCTTCTATGTCGTCCAGGTTCTTTCTGCGATTCTTCTCCGCTCTGACTTTTCCGCCATTGCACCGGTAAGAAAGAGAACTTACTCCTGATGGGGCAAGGAAGACAAAAACTTGAATACTGTATAAGGCAGGGGCTTAGGTAACCCTCTACAAGCATTTCCATCGGCTGAGGGAAACGCTTGGTCAAAGGGTAAGAGTTGGCAAGAAGTAGAGCGGAGTTTATGCCGAGTTGTTTTATTTGACGTACGGAGAGGGGTAATCCGAGACTTTCAAACAGAAAAAAGTTACTTTGTCGGTCTTCGAAGACGGAAGATCTTTTCCTTATGACCGAAATTTCATTTCGTTATAAGCGAAGGAAAACGTATGTAAAAAGACAGGATTTTGTCGGTACCGACATCCTATTTCATCTTAACCGTTTTCGTTATAACCGTTTCGTTTTCACTGTAGTTTGAACAATATTATTAATTTTAATAAAGAACGCCGTAAACGGTAATACGCCGAACTGCCGTCACGGTTCGTCTTAAAACTTTTAAATTAAATTAAAGTAATTTGAATAAAAAATAAACCCAAACCTAAATAATATGAATAAAAATTGTAACTAACAATGTACATGTAACAGTACAAGACACCAGCAACAGACAAAAGCCTAGGCTGGTTTCGGAAAAAAATAATAAATATACAAAGGTAAAATAAAGAAAAATGATATCACTAAAGATGAGTTCTGATACCTCAGCCTTTAGAGATTGTTTGCGCAATTGTGTAAGCTCTCTCCTTCGAATTTAACATCCTAACAATGGTCACTCGGGTGTTATTTCAGGTCAATTTGTAAAATTTCTTCCCGGACTCAGCCCCAATTTTAAAAATCAAACATTCCTCCCCGAATCTATTACCTGAATACGTACTATGCAGTACTAAAGATTCTCTAAAAGGTGCTCAACAAAGGAGGAAGGAACCTTACAACTTGGAAAACGACTTCCAAGCGAGTTTGATCAAACTTTACATGTTGGACGCTTTGGGGTGTGCTCATGTTTTATGCAAACCTGGAAACATTGGGTCCCGGATGCTAACAACGTGCTGCACTGGTAGAAGTACGCTACAGAAAACTCAATAATTGAACCTTATAAGCTTTTCCCGCGTGCCCCTGGAACGTCTTGAATCGCCTTAAAGGAAATAAGACATAAGACAAGTTCCCCTTTGAAAAGAAAAATTGCATTCCGTCAATAACCTCTGCCTACCATGGTTTCGACTATATAGAAAAATAAAATAATAAAAATAAAATAATAAAAATAAAGTAATAAAAATAAAACATTAAAAATGCATTTCTATGACTGATTTTCTTTGACTACAAAAAAGTGACTCGGAAAAAAACGTTAGTGACATGGATACATAAAGTACCTCATTCTTTTACATTAATTTGTTCGCGCCTTAATAACTGACTACGCCCCGTTTTCTATCGTCATCAAGTAGCCTGGCCTGGTCTTTTTTCGCTGCTAATGATCTATTGAAATGAACATGACGGAAAACATGCCGACTAGCCATCAGTCATCAACAAACCGCTTAAGAAAATTTCCCCGGCTCGCTTTGCCACCCTTTTCGTTTAGATTTTGCCACAGAAAACAAAACAACAGAAACCTCACCCTAGCCCGTTTCACATAGCACTACTTAACTCCCTTCTCCTTAAAGAGCAATGGACACCAAAAACGCATGTAGAGATTTTGATGGATTATTATAATACCCATTATTCTAAGAACAAAGAATTTATTTTGATTTTTTCTGACCAGCCGCTTTGGAAATATTTATTTCCAAAGTTTTGGGCTTTTTCCCGCCACGAGAAGCGTGACGTCACGGACGGGAGCATTTGAATGTCAAATTTCTTATTTCCTAAATATCTTCGTTATTATTTCGCACTGAGAAAAAGACACTTATATCCGGAAACTAGATTTTTCGCTCTTTTTTACAAGATAAAGTTGCTTTTTGGTGTCCATGCCCTTTACGTATCAAACGCCGCCATGTTAGGTCCTGACGACGTCCCTCATCCCACGCCTTCCAGCTTCTTCCCTATAATCATAAAATGGCTCGATAAAAGCGTCACCTGCGACCAACATGGCAACACTTAGTTCGCAAAGATGGCGGTAATAGCCAATTGGCCAACTAACAAGTACCGTCGCCGTCAATGGCTCTAGCGGCTGTTGCTCACAAACGAACCTGGAACGTCAACAATGGGATTTCGGGAACGCGACGAATACTGTTCCGGACAACGGATCGTCCAATTATTAGAAGCAGTAAAGCAAGACCCTACTGCTTTCTCTTCGTTAATCTATGGACGCAGCAACTACTTAAACGAGCAGCAGTTCGATCAACAACGCCAAGCTTCACCAATCCAGAAAACATGACGTAACTCCATAACGAACTAATCCCCAAATGTCAAGTTCTTCCGCCTGTTTGCTCTTTCGGATCTTCAATCATGCCGATTATTCACCAATTTTGTTGATGAGACCCGAACCAAACAAGCAAGATTTTTTTAAAGTGCAATACATAAAAAAAGATCCTGATCTAAAACGACCCTAGAACTAACCAAAGACGATAACAATTCTGCCAATTCTATTGCAATTTTAAAATATTAGAATTTAAACATATTAGTTTTAAAAACATTAGTTGTAAAAATATTAGAATTCAAAAATTTTAGAGAGTAAAAATCATAGAATGTAATAATCTCAACTTAAAAGTCTTAGAATGTAAAAACCTTAGAATTTAAAAATATGAATTTAAAAAATATTAGAGCAAAACTGATATTTAACATCTAATTTAATCTCTGTCTTCCGCATATAACAGCGGTTGGTGGCCTTTGGAATAAAACAATAACTTCTCAACGTTGACTGGATTAGTCTTCGAGAGAATTACGAGCCGATCCTGGTCTTTCGTGACGTACGGTCGATCCGAAACACTGTTTAATGATATGCCTACGCCTTATCCGGACGTTTTACCTTGTTGCTTCGCATTCTTCGGCCTTTTCTCGTCATCACTTCTCACTATGGACAGTTACGCGAGAAATTCGCGTTCAAAATTTGGCGTTTACCCTTCAGTGTTTTCAAATAACAAAAAAAAAACAGTAAAGTCTTCACTGACAATCTCTCGAACACAGCAAAAATAAATCTTTGAAAAAGACAGCATAATTTATAACTGTCCTAAGTTTTTCTCCCAAAATTTACTATTTCTAGCATTTCTTCTTGAGAAATTCTGGATAAAATTACGAATCATTCTTAGTGAATTTCCCATCATTATGCAACAATACTGAAAAACTGTAAAAAAAACTTCCTGCGCTTCCCATTCAATCAATGTAAAACAGGAAATGCTTTAAAATGGCCTTAACTGGGAATTTCTTTACTTTCCTAATTCAAATTTAAATGGCAGCAAGCATTCAAAGAAAGCGCTGATTAAGTATTCAGATAAGTCTCTGCAGTCAACTCTCATATGACGCGAACCCTAAACCTTTCTCACTACAACTGCAGCCACTGAGCCTAATGAGCCAGCTGTTTTAAGTCTTTAGCTAATTACGGCCCCTGCCGTATTTATCCACTGCGCACCAGTTTCCAAGCGATAAAAGTGCATGTGTTAACCTACAAATTTTGCGTAGGAAGTAAATGCAGCCACAGTTCTCGCTCACTCCAACCTACGCCCAAATTCGTAGAACATCCTTGATTTATTCCAGTACTCGTATCCCCCAAAACTTGTGCGAACCTTCCCAGAACGCATTACACTTTAATGGACCCACTCTATCACTGTACTTAAAAATCAATAAATAAACTGGAAACAGGAAAAAAATAAAAAAATAAAAATAAATAAATAATAAAGTACAAATGCAGAGTTAACACGTAAGACGAACATCTCTCCCGGGCTTTCCGCATTCAAGCACACGAACGAGTTCAAACTTTTTTCCACATTTCTTTTTTCCTTCTCTGTTAGGTACATCTCTATCTATCTTTCACCAATGACACACATCTCGCAACGTAGTGTAATCTTTCTGGGGCTGAACCTACTTCAGCTCGTCTCCTGATGCCTGAAATCCCCAAATTGCTGCCGGGAAATGAGCTTTGCTTCTCATTGCTCCCCTGCGGCTTGACATTCTCACCCCCCGCAACCCTGGGTTATGCAAATTCTTCGCCAATAAGCTGCTTTTATTAAAACGAAAAGAATCCACCTTTCAAAGTACCCAAACCCACCAGCCGCCGAATCTCTGGAATCACCAAAAATTCTTGGTATCAAACTACTTAAACTCTGTACCTATATGCTCAATTCCTTGAGTTACTGCGCACTCCATAATTCAAACAGCTTTCAATTGTGATTTAGGTCACCAAAGCCTTTACAAGGCGTTGCTAGGATAATTTAACCAACGTCAAGGAAACTTGACGTAGGCTACTACACATTACATGGAACTCGCGAGTATTTACGAGAAAAAACATTAATAAAATAATAATAATAATAATAATAATAATAATAATAAGACCACTTTGATCTCTTGTTGAGATCTGGGTCTATGAGTGAACCACAGTGTATGTGAGAGAAAACACAATAATAATAATAATAATAATAATAATAATAATAATAACAATAATAATAATAACTGAAATAGGCGCGAGCCTACGTTGGGAACCGAAATAAAAAATAAATAATAATAGGATAAAAATAAAGGATAATTTCGCGATAACGAATGTTTGTCTTACTTGATCAAGTTCATGAACTTCCCGTCCCGGGTTGCGTATCAGGACAGTGGTATTCGGGCCGGCACTCACTCCGCCCACTTCGCGTTCCCGTAAATCTCGGTCCGCATCCATCATTCTGCCAGCGTACTGATGTGGATGTGGCTGATTGAAAGCTCCCACTCCGTAGGCAGGGCCTTGCGACAAAGGAAACGTTCGTTGGGGACCAGGAATGCCGCCAGTAACAGGACGTGTTGCTTGTACGTCAGGGTAATCCACCTGTCGATACCAAATACAACAAGTAAAGACACATGCAAATGAGACAACGTTCCGCTATTGAAGACAGGTGCACACAGAATTTTCGCCTGGAATTTGCGACGCCAGGGAATACAAATAAATTAATAACTACATGAATAAATAATAAACAAGTGCCATTTAAAAATAGAAAAGGACTAAGTAGTGCCAGTCAACCTAGAAAATTAAAAATACGAGCTTAACTCATTAATAACACATTAAATAATCAGAGGTAACTTGCCCAAGTTTCTAATCTATAAGTTTAAATCGTAATGAAACGTACACCTAAGCGAACATGTAACTTTTTCACGAATGAACGGCGAGCATCGCACTAATTTGATTAGAATCTATCGAAAGGGAAATATTGCATTCTGAAACTTGTTTTTTTTACCATTTATTTCCAATCGTAGGCATCTGCCTGTTGATGGTTTAACATTTTTATTTTATAGCGATTTGTCGTCTTTGAACGAAAGCTTGCAACTTTTATTATAACTTCTTAACTAAGATTGCAATTTAATATTAAGTACTATTTGTGAAACAATTTAAAGTGGCATTTAATAATGTAAAACAACTTGTAACAGCGTGAATTATAACGTAGTAATTTTGTTTAGTATGAACCTCGATGTTATCCTACTACAACGTCCATCATGGAAAACTTCGTTCATTTTGGTACTTTATTAAGGACATGGATCTCTAGCAAAGCTGCAAGCGCGCCACTTCTTAAAGAAAAACAAGGAAATATATTTTTTTCTAGCTTTAATGAAAACAGAACGTCTTTTTCACGATAAAAAAGCACGCTCGATAGGCGGCCAACACCAAGATAAAAGCTAGCAGACTTTTTCATTACATTTGCTTCAGGGGAACTACCAAAAAAGTTATGTTTCCCTGACTTAACACAATTTCATTATCATTAACAGATCAATGTAGAAGAGAGCCCCAAATCTACAAAGGTATACCAAGTACACATGTAAAATAAAAATGAATTTGACATTCAAAAGGTGTAAACTAAACAAAGGAGAAACCGAAAAAACTCACGAAGAACTCTGAACGGAAGAAAATTTATATATTTGGGATGAAGCAGACTAATAAGACAAAATACCCATTTTCAGTACGTATTCAAGCCTTTCAGCCAGACATTGCGAAACCCTACGCTCGTAGACACTTTGGAAGAAAGTTGAGGTAATATTTCCAGAAAAAAGTAGGTTTTAAGACTTTCGTATTCGTTTCTGTGGTAAAAAGGTTTTTATTTGCAACTTTACGACGCTTTTTTCATTTCTTTTCCTTAGCGGAAAGGTTTCTGAAAGGCCAGAATATGAAGATTTCCCCATTTTGGATGTCACGACCAAACTGCCAGAAGAGTTCTACGGCAGAAAATAACATTTTAATGACATACGAGCGTCCATGCATTAAACATTAGCTACTTCAAGCTTCCACGCTTAGTTAACAATCCAGCCCACTTAGCGTGCCGGCGCGCAATTACCCTCCCAACAATTCAACATTTCTTAGCTAAATCACACTTTCGCTAGCGCTCCTTCCCCATTTTATGTGACTCCGGTCCATTTTCAAGCATTGTAAAAGCTTAAGGTCACTGTCTAACCTTTCTCTTATTTTACATTGATAAAATGGGAGAAAAGAGAAAATTACGTGGACGATTTCTAAATAACTCTTGCAAATGTTTCGATAATTTTTCAACCCAAATTTTAAAATTAGCCAGACCTAGAATCTACAGTGGAGAAATTTTCGAAATTCAGAATTCTGGATAAAAGCAGACTAATTCCTCGAACAATTATAAATTTATCTTTGCCTTTCTTCAAAATATCTCTTCGTAAGATTCTGGGGATTATAAATTAAAACTTTACTGTCAAGATTACTTCGAGAAACATTGAGTGGTAAAAACAAAAATGTCCACGCAAGTTTTCCATGTAGCCTAATCGTGCATATACAGTGGTTTTAATACGCGCCAAAAGTCTGTAAAAAAGATTGTAGACACCCATAACTAAGTTGGATGTTATAACTTGCTGTCAACAAGGACCCAATCAATAGACTAATTCGCGAAGTACGGTCAGCAAAACTTGTGATGACGTCAGTCACGGAAAAGCACTAGTTGATCTCTATATTACGAGCACTGGTAAAATTAGCTCGAGCATGCGACGGTAAAGTTCTCAACAATGAATCAATAACTGCTTCGCGTTTACATAGTCATTCTGCTAGTTAGCATTACTGTTACGGTAACAATGGAATTATGCGAGATAGTAATGTAGCTTTTACTGCTGACTTTATTGATCAACACATTAATAAAAAATTCCTAACATTGGACCCCTTCAGCTCCTCACTCTTTAACCGGTTAGCTCATTTTCACCCATTTGTGTTCTTTTCTAGCTTTTCTCATTTGTGAATTGTTCGAGTGGAGATAATAGCAAAGACCTACGAAACAAAGGAAGGGAAAAAAGAAAGTAAAAGTAACTAAAGTCGGCGAAGAAAAGGAACCGCGTTTTGCTGCCACTGTTTGATGTTTCATGCCAAAGATACACCGCCGACAGTTAATTAAATACCCACACTTGGGCCTTTTAACTACCCTCTGCCCTTTTCTAACAGCTCTTAATTAAAATACACCCCCCCACACGGTTGCATTCCAACCCCACCGCTCTTTACTACGCGTTTCGACGACATTTCACTTTAACTGTAATGGATAGTTCAGAAAAAGCGGTCACAGGAGCGTATTATTTTACACGCCTTGTGTCCCAGATTATTTTGATCACTCCATAGCCGTTGGATTCACGCACAAGAATTGATCACAAAAAAGCCCCAAAGGAGTTGTTTACATTCGCTGAACTGTGTAGCGTAAGCAAATCCTTAAATACGTGTTATTAAAGTGCATGAGTGTTGTTACGATTCCACAAAACGGATGTAATGGAAAAACTTTTTCTACGATACTCCACTCAAAAACCATGATAGCCCTGTTCTACTGTGAAATGTTTTCGAAACAAATGCTTTAGAAACCGGCTGTAAGAGACCGCCTGGCATTTCTTACATCCGGGCTTGATCATACAACGCATTCAAATGATAAAAAACGGCCTCCCCAGCTCCTGCAGTCGAAGGAAATAAGTGAGGCTGATGATAGAGAAAACTCGTATGTAAGAGATTACTGGCCAAAATGTGATGCGTCTTTACATATGTACTAAAGTTACAAAACATTAAGTGATCGAATGGAGTTCATTTGCAGATACTCTCAAACCCACATTTGACGGTTTCATCTTACGTACGGGTGTGTGTAAGATGAAACCGTCCGTAAGCAACCTTTACTCCGACGCCACAATTGTTAGGCCGCAGCGTTAGTGAACTCTTTCCTTCCTAAACTGAGAAATGAAAGACATTTTCGGTCCCTTACACATAGTTTCGGCTGTGAGGCAATCCAACATTCCATTCTGTCTCCACAATGTGCGTTATGGCGCACATAACAATACGGTACAAGTACCCGTGAAGTTACAGACAATCCGTACAATATTGTTAGATCTGACCTCTAAAAATATAATAAAAAAACTTTACGCACTCTAAGTCGCACTTTAAGGCTACGGTGCACCTAAAGCGTGGTACAGGAATCACATGCGAAATGGCGTCAACGATTTTGTCAAAACTACTGAGCATTTTATCAAAAAATCTCAATAGTAAAGTTTTACATTGTAATATCTCGCGCACACCGTCAAGATTTTCTTTAAAAAGGTTTGGTAAATTTGTAAAAAGCGCATCAAAGTTCAAGTTTTTGACAACAAATGTTTAAGTTAACGACCTCAAGGTACACTAAAGCACCGTTTCAATAATTTATAAGCGAAAATGGAATTCAAATCTGTCGGTAAGTTTCGGATTTACCACCTAAATAGTTTCAAGGTATTTCCTAGGTGACAACTCTAAAACTAAAAGCCGTTTCCATTCAAAGAATATTTTCAAGTTTTCATTCAAGAATATTTTCTAGTGAACCTTGCGATCGAATTTGGAAATTGCTTTTCTGCGAAAAAAAACTCGCTTGTGCACTACGACTATGACTATACATAATGACTCGCTTTTTCCAAATTTACGCTGAATATTTCAAAGAAAATCTCAACGACATGCACTAGATACTACAATCCAAAATTTTACTATCGAGATCGTTTAGCGAAATACTGAGTAATTTCGGCAAAATCGCTGACTCCATTTAGCATGTGATTCCGCTATAACACGATCTTCCGAACTGAGCAAAATGTCGTGAAATAAATAAATAATCTCTCGCGCATTCCAGCCCTCAATTTCGATTTCAATCTTAGTCTTAAATAGTCTACTGTCCCCAAAAAAATGGTACACAACCAAGCCATATTCCCTGCTAGGTGTCCCAATTGTTTATTAACTCCATAACGCTGCAGCACCGAACGACAAAAACCATAATACAAAAATAAATAATAAAAAGTGAAACGCGAGTGGGCGTTTTAAGAGCAATGATCAGATTGTGGTAGCAGCGCAAATAGGCTCCCATGTGTGACTACATGTGTGACCAAAATTACTCGCACACGCAACATCTTTCGATGGGCCCGACCCTACAAGGGTTCAAGGGTGGATCAATACTTTACTACGGCCGATTCTCCCTCACTCTTTCTCTCCCACCCCCGCCCTTCGTCTTAGTGGCTCTTACCCCTCCTCAACCCCCCCCCCCATTCTCGTCTTATTTTCCCTTTGCTCTCTTTTTACCTATATCACCCTATACTCTCCCATGTGTGCATGTACGTGATACCGACCAAGAACTCTTCCACACCCAACCACACCACAGTGATATCATTTTCGGGACTACGCAGAAAAGGAGGAAGTTCTTAATAAGCTCAATAAAACATGGCGGATGGACACATCCTCAACTTATCGAATAAACTTTTTCACTCTCTCTCTCTCGTGCGTTTCTAGAAACTTACCACAATCATTTCAGAGGGTTCCAAGATAAGGCATTCATTGGCACGCCGAACGCTAACACCCGTCCGTTTCCCAAAACTGTGAACAGAACAAACACAAGATATCCCAAAATTAGTCTCACGAAAATATTATGCCACTTAAAAGTTTCTGTTTATCTAACAACAAAAGCAACAACCCCCTACTCTTCCTCAATAATCGCCGAAGACGTACGAGCAGCAATGGAAAGAAGTCAGCCAAGTTATCGGGCTACAAGCCAAATTGAATATTTCCCGTATTGTGATGACAAGTCCATCCTCCGAAAGCCCCAACGAACTGAAACGATTGTTGAGCTCGGGCCGGAAACGCCTTGTCCGGAGCTGATACTTGGGTTACACTTGTTATATACACTTTCCTGAAATTTTGAGTGTCACTTCGTGACACATGAAACTGAAAGAACGCAGGAACTGCGGATTACTGGCATTTAGCCCTTGCCAAGAATGAAATCGATACTCGGAATTTGTGCCAAGAATGGCAGCAGTTCCCAACAACAGTGAAATGATCGTAATACAACAACTTTGCGCTACAAAAGTAAATTTTCCGAATCCAAGCCTTTTTACCGATATTCCCTTTACTAGCAATATATCTGTTCAGCCATCAATGGACGATGCTTACGACGGCATTTAAAGTAAAAAGAAATAAAAAAATAATAGTAAAATAAAAAAAACTATTACCTCGGTTGTTAGTCTGTTCTTGACCTTGAAGGACTAACAGGTGTTTGGTTACACATCTGTGAAACTGTTTCTTTTTTGTCATCTTTACTTTACTACTTTCCTCAGTACCGAGTATATTGTATCAATATTTACACATAATTTTGTTTTGTTTTTTCATTTAGAATCACCGAAAGTCATAAAGATTCAAAACAGTGGTTCCACTTCTCTAGAACTCAGTCTCTTTTTCGTCGTTTTTACTTTACTACTCTCTTCAGTAATGAATATATTGTATCAATCTTAAAAATATTTTTTTTCATTCAGAATTACTGGAACTCATGAAGATTCAAGACAGTGATCACATATCAGGCTCATAGGTTACTTTTCCGATGACCCAAACCTACACGACAGCTTTTCAGTCCTCACAATAATTACGTACCATATAAGATAAGGACCAAGTACAAAGGTTCGCACAGATCGACTTGCCTTTCCACTATAATCTGAGACGCTAATTAAACAACCCTTTCCAACTTCACTGCCAACCTATTTTAGAACCGTGTAACGCAAAAATGAACACTACTCCCTAGCCCAACAATGAAAAGCTACTCCACAAATAGAAACAGCGTTGCCAAGAAACATCCATGCTGTTTCCTCAAATTCATTGTCAAGTATACCTTACAGTAAGCTACTAGGACTTTCTACTCCAACAATGAAAACCCAACCCTGAAAAGCGTTCGATTTGGGAGTCCCTAAAACTGCCAACACCCCTTTTCCGTAACTTACTTCTTGGCTATACTTAGGATTAGTTAACAATCACGATTTCACGGAAGCCGTGAATTCTGTAATGTTTCCCCAAATTTCAGTTTTCCAGTGAAAATCGCGAAATACCGTGCTTGTTGGACATAATGCATTTTTTTAGCCAATTATTGCCGAAAAAGTAAATCTTCTTGTGAACACTAGATGTAAGCACTTGTTTCCGGTTCCCACTCTGTTCTACAGGTGTACAATTTTTGCAAAAGTACCTTTGCGCGTAAGTTGTTTTGAGCACGCGTTGTCAGTTCTCGCACGCCTTTTCCTGCCTACTTGTAGTTTATTCTCTTATTTCCCAACGTCGCTTCCATAATAGCTTCAAATAAGCACTCTGTGAACATATCACACCAGAATCAAGCTAAACAGTATCTCAAAATAATTTTTCATGTCGATTGTGGAAAGGCGCTTTTGCACGAGTTGCAACGTTACTTTAGATCGCACTAGATAGTGTTCGACTGATCGTCAACTTGAAATCAAGCGCACCGTTCGAAAAGAGAGGCATCGGATGTGGACTCTGGATAAGTCCGTATATTTCTCGCAAATTGCATAGTTCCAAATTACTTCAAAAGATTTTTTTCCATTCTAGCAATTCAAAGACGAGGATTACATTTAAATATTGTATTTTACTTTATTTGTTACCTTTTTACCTTTATTTTGTACCTTTTAAACATTGTATTTTTCGATTAAATTTTGGACCTATTGTTGAAAGAAAGGCCAACTTATGGAAAGCATGTCACAGTGTCGTGATTCTGGTCTATTTTAGAATCCTAACTATGTTTTTTCGAAAAAATTTCCGTGCTTTTTCACTAGCCCTAGCTACACTCCACGCAAAAATCTTTGCTTCTTCACTTGATAATGCGCAGTACTGCGTAGCTCTCAGGGTACTTGGGGAATTACTAATGAGCATAATTGAGCACGAGTTTCCACACTTCAATTGTACTCTCCAAGTCATTCCCTACAGTCAGTGCAGCTGAGGCTCTTTCCTTAAAGATTTAAAAAAATAAAAATCGACCAATGATCTTTTCAACCCAGACCAGCGAGCACTTCTGAAACAAAAGTGTGCAAGACAACAAAAAAAGGAAGAGATGGTCGTTTACCAAACGGAAAACCGTCTCCGTGGAGGGCCAATCGGCGGCGGCGACAAAAACCTCGTCGTAGTCGTCGTCGTTGTCGTCGACACCGTCGAAGCGCATTGCCTAATTGTTTCCCTTTGCCATACTTTTCTCTCCACGATATTTGTATCTGCCAACACCAACGACGGAGGTGTGGTGCTGGTACTAGTGGCCCGAGTGGTGGTCGCCGCGGTACGCTCTACTAATAAGCTCGATCGATGACATTTGCTTGCTTGGGTCTCCTCCAGATCAGGTGCCACTGATACCGTAATCTCGTTGCCGATCCAAGTACTCGCATTCCCGCCGGTACCGGGCGCAGGTGAACTTAACCTACTTCGATCGCTTCGTTCGCGACTATGAAACGAATGCCATCGTCGAATGGAATCTATGCGATTCCCAACACTTTTCCCATTCGCCCGAAAATTCTTCTCCACGCCACTATTACTTCGCGTATGTTTCTGCATCACGAAAATTCAACTGGGCGTAATTGTTTAAATTTTTCTAAAATACTGGGCGTAATTGTTCTATTTTTTAAAAAATACTGGGTGCAATTTGTTTTAATTTTCATAAATTCTGGGCGCAATTGTTTTAATTTTTAAAAAAATTCTGAGCGCAACTATTTTCATTTTTTTTAATTCTGTGCGCAATAGTACTCAAGCGGATTCGAACACGAGTATTTCACATTTACGTTCCTTTTCCTCACAAAAAAAAACGGAACGTGACTTGAAACACCTGCCAGTAATTAACCAAAAAAAAATCCGGTATCAACGAAGTCGATCACGTAAACCCCCCGATATCCCTTTTTTAGCTCCTGATCCTCAATCGAGTGCGTTCTTTTCGTCTTCAAACCTCCCACCACCACTTGAGAACCCCAACACAGCCACAGAATCGTACAAAAGATGCAATATCTTCTTCTTTTTGTACAGAATCACACTTTTCTCCGGTTTCACACACACCAAGGCATCCAATTCTCTGTAACGTTTCCCAATGACTTTAGTTCATATTCGCTGGGGCCGGTTAAAGAGCTCTAGCCACGGAATTCTTGTCACGCTCCAGCTTTGTGGCAGAAAAGGAAAACTCGACATTCTAAGGGCCCTCTACGGTCTCAACTGATGGCCCAGTTCGGATATCCACACTATGCCGGCGGTTGCCAACATTTACAGGCGTCGACGCCGTGGCGATAAGCGGAGGAGGAGATTGGTGCTGCTGCTGCTCTTTTCTACATTACAGACTCGTCTTCTTATAGTGGATCTACGATCCCTGTGCTCCCCACTTACAAAAACCTTTCTTTCCACCGCTCTGCAGCCTCCCTAGCACGTGGAGATCATGTGCAGATCTCTGACGCGTCAAAACCTCATCTTCTTTAGAGTCACCTAACTATTATTCCGTCCTGGCGAAAAAGAGTCACCCACCAAAGGTGAAAAACAATAAAAGAAGTTGAAGAAAGAAGAGACAAAAGAGAGGAAGAAAATCATCTAGCTTGTTTTCTTAACTGCGGTCGCCAAACAAGCGTCCATTACCGTCTAACTCTCTAAGAAAAATAAAAAGAAATGTTAAACGACCAAGACCACGAAAATCGTTCAATGTTCCTTTGGCTTCTATTTGTTCATTAATCTCCTTCTCCATGCTGAAAGCCAAACGCTCGTGTGTTTTTTCCCCTCCAAAGAAGAAATCGGTCTTTAACAATCACTTCACACCCTGTAACCTCCCAACTCACACATGACAAATAAGGTATGTGCTCCGTCACCTTTAAGAGCGCTAAACGTGAAAAACACGCGATCATAAAAAGTGTCTATAAAAAACGGGTACGCGAGCTATACGTTTTCGTACACACACTGTACTCGCTTTAATAAACTATGAAATTCGTTGATATGTCGAAGTTACGGATAATTTGTGTAACATCGCACTAGGGTGAAATTTAATAAAAAGGGGGGACATCTATGGTAAAGGGGTGAGGAAGACCTTGCAACAATTGATAAATGGTCGCCAACTCAACGGTTCGTTTCACCCCCGTTTAGCGTCACTCGTCCTAACGAGAAAAACTTGATCCCCGGGTGGTAGATCAGTAGATCTAATTAAGGAACTACTAGTAAATGGGGGGAGGTTATAAGTGAAGGGGTAAATGGGTCCATGCGTGATGGTTTGCTGTACAGGGTATGTTTACCCGTCTTGCTTGTGCTTGTTCCTATATATTCCGTCACGGGCGTTAACGCCAAACATGACGGAAGGTGGGTACACACGCAGAGGATAGCTAGACACACAAAAGAAGCGGCGATATCGATCGTTTTTACCCTTTTCTTCAGACGGACCACTTTCTTACACAGTCCTTCTTGGTTTCAATATGGCTTCGAAAGCTACCATTGATGCCATCTAGTGCGCCGAACGAGAGACAGTAACCACAGGCTGAGTAAATCAAAGCACGAATTTGATTGTTCGAGACTGTGGCCGGAGGAAAGGCGCTTCCCCCGGTCTGTGCAGACCGGGCGAGGTTGTCTATGGGCACCGCGCCTTATTAGGTAACTGTAACGGGTAGGAATCGTGCTTCCCCCGGCTTGCGTAGACCTAGCGAGGTTACCTACAGGATGGGTGACTAAGCCCGCGTTTGCTCGGAAAACATGACCGAGGGAACAGTGCTTGCCTCCGGGCGCGTGGAATTGTGCAACTTCTTTAGTCCCATTAATTGTATTGCTCACACACTATCACAAAGTGAACATTTTTTTCTACAGAAACTTTCCGGGTAACAGATTCGCGCGCTTTGAGTGCTGACCTCAATAGTTCTAAGGATTTTGGTGTGTACTGTAGACAAGACTCGGGGCAATTTTTTCGCTTCTTAATGGTTTACAGGGAAAGTAGAAAGAGGCAATCGAACAACAAACAACGCTGGGACGTGAGGCGAATGTGGGAATAGTAACAATGTACTTCCGAGCACCCGTTTTCCCATCGTACCACCGACACACAAGTTTAGTAGCTAACATTTCCCCTCTATTGTCTTTCCACCAAAGATTTTCACTGGCCAATGACCCTGCACAACTGAATAAGATCATTTGCGGCCTATGTCTGGTGTACTTGAAACCCCCAAACTAAAATAACCAAGTTAGAAATTAAACTACAAAAATAAATAAAAAATACACTAAAAAACTGTAATATCGTGCCAAGGAACCACCCAACGACCTCACAAATGGCATATTTCCTTTAAACGACTCATAGCTCCCCAGGAAAAGGACAATAATCAAATAATACATTCGTAAATTCAACGAATTTTCCAAAGACATTTGAAACCTTGCCAAGCTAGCCAATCTAAAACTCCACATCCTTCCAATTTTCCCTGCCACTGAGCTCTTAAAGCTTTTCAGTTTCTGAACGTCCAAAGACCCAAAATATTGTCCTTTTGATAAGCACACCCTCAAGCCAAACAAAAATGATACCAAAGTGGGCGTTCTGGGCCTGGAAAAACATTTCAAATCGTTCCGTTTCCGGTTTCGACATGTTATTCCTTTTGGAAGGATATAGTGAAACTTCTTACCTTGCTTCGTCATTTTTTAAAAAAGGTTCAGAAACGTTCACGCAAAATTTCTTTCAGCCAAGAAATCTACGCAGTTCACAAGGACAAATTCTGCCCGAAATTCACTCCACGGTGGTCTCGGTTCCGTTCTACGTGACCTGTCTTGAATTCTTGAGCTTAACACCCAACTTGCTACCACAATACTACGAACTAAAGCTTCTGGATCGAGCTTGTTATAACCCTTTTTCCGAAACAACAATCTTCCTCTCAGCTCAAGATGCTCAGACTTATGAGTGCGAACATCTAAAAAAATAAAATAAAAAACACTCGAAAAAGCAGCTCCAAGAGAGAAAAAAATGCGCTTCAATAGATAATAGTCTGACATGAAAGCGTTCAAATATAAATTTGATACGTGACAACGAAGCGGGAGGAAGAAAAAAAAACAGGTTAGCCGTCCCGTTTTACGTCATTCTTCTTGTCAAGTGGCTTTGGGCGCCAATTGAAAATAAGGTTCCCTACAGAAGCTAGAAGTAGTTTTCAAAATAAAAAAAGTTTTTTTTTATCAACTCAGTCACGGCACGTCTAAATTAGTAGAACAGACGCTTCCACTAGAGCTCTCCACTATACTTGACACACATTCCTCCTGTTGGCCGATTGGGGCTCCCAAAGTCTTTGCCTCGCTCCACTCATAACGACTCCCAATTATCATTAGCATTTCAAGTGCAATTACACAATGCAATGGAACGAAAGTTTCGAAATGTATGCTCAGTATATGGGAGTACTTCCATAATTTTCTCTTATTTTTTTGCCTTTCTTTGTTTTCCGTGGTTTTCAAGCCAAAGGAGGTCAGTATGCTCTAATAAAATAAAAATAAAAAAATAAAGGAAAAAAATCGGAATTTAATTTACAGAATTCGATCTAAGGAATGTTATGCACGAACGGGCAAAGTTCTTATGTGAAAGGAAACGAATCGAGAATGAGGAAATGAAATAAGAAAGAAATACAGAACCCGGATACGGGTGTTTTAGCTCGGGTTCCTTCTGGCTTCATCTAATTTTTGCTAGCTTGGCTCGCTTTTGCTGATTAGCCAGCATGCTTGACATGCCATCCGTCTCGTATATGGAAAGATGAGCACGACCACCCACGCGATTTACGAGCCAAAGGAGGGGGGAAAATATGATAAAATTATGTTTCTAGTCCATTTCGTCTTTCTTGACTTTCCTTACGTCTTTCCTTGTTTCCTTTTCGTTGCGCTCAACTTTTACTCTTGTCGTCACTCTTGCTTAAAAGGACTTGTAAAATGGGAGAGAAACCGAGACCAATGGCCGAAATTCTTCCTTAATGCCAGCTAGCCAAGCATTGCAATCTAATTTGATTCCACTGTATGGGTAATGAAGCCATATTGTTGTATGTTAAAAGGACGTACGCTAAGTGAAGCTCTAAAGAACAACGCTAAAAGTCAAGAGCGCTCGTCTTCGCTGTCTGGCTTCGGCAACCAGTTTCAGATAAAACAAAGATGAGTTTATGAGACCATGGTTAACACTAACGCATGTTTCAAACTTGGGTTAGCTATAATTGAGTTAACACGAGCCATTTTTCGTTGTATTAAGGCGTAAAAACGTTAAGGCTACGTTTCACTTCCATTCTGTGTCAACAAGTCAAGTTAACCTAAGTTAGGTAACCCACGTTTACACTGCCCTAGCCTGGGTTACAATTTTTGGTTAAGAATCAAGTTATCAAAGCAGAGCATGTGTGATTTTAAATTCGTCAAGATAACTTAGCAATTCTGATGTAGGTTGGCGAGGCCAGATCAGATTAACCTGTGTTTTGACAGCGCACTTAACTGGGTAAGAGTTTCGGGTTAAGCCCTAGGTTGGGTTAAACGACGGTGGGGTTAAAACCTCAAACGCAACGATTAACAGCCATTGTGGTTTAGCTTAATTATGGCCATTCTGGGGGAAATCAATTTAGGTCTGTTAAATCCAAGTTCACACTAGCTTTAATTCAACGGTTACGAGTCTCAGGTCGAGGAAGATTTTTGCAACAAAAAATAAAATTGCTGATCTACTCTTTACTGACACTTAAGTCTACGATTTTTGCCAAAACTACTTGGTATTTCATTAAACAATCTCAACAGTAAACCTTTGGATTGTAATATCTTGTGCACTCTGTCAAATTTTTCTTTAAAAACTTGCTAGCCAATTACTAAAAAAACGAATCAAATTTAAACTTTTTTCGAAAACGCATTTCTGAATATCAGGCCTCAAGGTACACGGAAGCACCGTTACCTAATTTCTAAGCAAAAACGGAATTCAAATCCGTCGGTTAGTTTCCGCTTTATCACCTAATTTGTTTCCTGAAATTTCCTAGGTGACGACTTCAAAACTAAATGTCGGATTCGATTTCCGCTTTCGCTAAATTAATACCTTTAAGAGGCTTTAATAAATCTTACGATCGAATGTTTGAAATGGCAATTTTAGCAAAAAAATGTTTTTTTAAAAAAAAAATACTCGCTTTTTAGAAATTTACGAAGAAATTTTTTAGGAAAATCTCAACGACGCGCACTAGACATTACGGTCCAAAACTTTACTGCCGAGACTGTTTATTGAAATACTAAGTACTTTTGGCAAAATCGTTGATGCCGTTTAGCATGTGATTCCCCTATACCACCGTAGCCTTAAGGCCCCGGTATACACACCCCTCTTATGGACGACTAAAATGGGGAATTCGGGGGATGGTTTCTCAACAATGGTTCTGTCAATTTCGAATCAATGTTGGCAGTAAAGTTGTTCTTATTAATATCCAGTGCATGTGTTTGAGACTTTTTAAAAATCTGATTTAATCAAATTTAAAAACTGTAGGAACATTTTTACATATTTCGAAAAATTTGACAAATGTAAAATCTCGTTTTCTTGTGCAGTAGATATCTTCCTGCTTTATTTTGTTGCTGAAAGAAAGATTCAAATTGGACGAGTAGTTTTTACGAAATCATGACTAGAATACCCAAATTTTAATAAATGATTTCGTAAAAACTAATCGTCCGATTTGAATCTTGTTTTCACAAAAAATATAGAAAAAAGATACCTACTGCACAAAAAAGCCAGATATTAAATTTTTCAGTATTTCAAAATGTGAAAAATTTCGCCTAGAGTTTTCAAATTTAACGTAATCATATTTTTAAAAAATCTCGATCAAGTGCACTAGATATTAATAAGTACAACTTTACTGCCAACATTGATTCGAAATTGACAGAACCATTATTGAGAAACCATCCCCCGAATTCCCCATGTTATTCGCCCATAAGAGGGGTGTGGATACCCGGGCCTTAACCTGGTTTAGTGCTCAAATTCACCCCAAGCTCACGCTACCCTTCATTTCTACTATGGGTTACGACCGTCAAACAATCAAACGTTCGTAACCCTAGGGATAACAGTTTTAACGGACAACCTGCCTCTTCCTGTCGTCCAAATCCCTTATGCGACCACTAACTCACAAATACTTAGAATAAAAATACAATACAAATACGTTACGTAGATGTCACTCACAAATTATGTCTACGAACCGTAAAAAATACCCCATCCTCAAGAATTAATTTTTATCAATGAGTTAATTTTATAATCAAACTCACGTCGTAGCCTAAACTTCCTTGACTCCTTTTTTTAGCTCCTTTCCCATGTCAAACTTATCTTCCACCAAAGGAGTCCGGTATACACTTTTTTCTTGTTTCGTAGACCTCCTCTGTATCCGTAAACATGCCTGTTGAGAACTTTCCCAAGACCACGCCAAATCAACTCGTTGGCTACCGAGAACGCCATTAAGAACGAAAGACACGATTGGCGCCTGTTATTTCGCATGATAATCTCATTGTTCCTTGTTCGCTCCTTAACACAACAGAAACCCAAGACTTCGAATATAAACACACCAACTCCAAAGCGGACACTTTTATCCATACTTTTTTTCCTATTCGAACCTGAATGTCCCCACATCCCCCTTTCCCGAACACAACTTTTATGACAACGCATATAAATATATTCAGACGTATGGATAAGAATGGACCAACGTAGAATCACAAATGAGCAAGAAAAATCTCCCGACATTTGCAATTCAAATTCCCAAGCCTGCCGACTGCTACGTCAAAAAGTACTGTTCGCCCAGGAATTTCTTTTTAAAAGGCTTCTCATTGTCTGGCGAGTCTCTATCAACGATTATGGCTTCACCTTGTTCCAAAGTGTCAGTTTTATGACTGATTACATCCATTCCTCTTCCTCTCTTTTCCTTTCCCTCGCTTTTCCTCCCTTCGTACTCTATTGCGTAATGTCTGCCCATTTCGTCATAACCCCAAGTTCAAGTACAGTACTAACACACATGTGTTCAATTCGGCCAATTTAGCGCCTAATTAGATAACCATCTCCCCAACGTCAGTCCAACGCAGCGGAATTACAATCTTCATCAAAACTACGTCATCCCCACTGGGAATAATTACCCATATCGATCATTCGAGGCGAAAACTTCCCAATCAAAAATGGAACGCAATTTTACCTCGGGTTGGTGTACAACTCCCACGTATCCATTTCATTAGTGGACGCAACGTAGCCCAACTTTTCACAATATACCTCGCTCTTACGCACTTACAGAACACCTAACACGTATCTCACAGCCATAATCAATTTCGAAAAGTAATCCATGAATTTTTCGAGCACAAACTGGCAGAATTCCTATGCTGAGTGTTTTTAAATCTCTTGGCATACACGTTTCGCAAATTTCAACGCCTTACGTGTCAGAACGTAGCTGTGTATACCCCGAATTTTAATCCGAGCCACTGCTGCACGCTCAAGTAGCACACGTAAATACCGTAAAACACAAAACAGAACACAAGTGCACAAAGAATCGCAGACCGCTCAAAAGAAAAGGAAATTCGACTTAGTTGGACGTTTTCCTTTCTTTTCAAACTCTGTTCCCGTTCTCGTTGCGTTAATTTCCGCTGCCGCTGACCAACGTCCTTACGCACTCATGCATGGCAAAGCACAGGTAAGAATGCCAACGCAACACAGTTCCATCACAATCCAAACTAAAAATTCACCACCATGCGAATCATTTTCGCACTCTCCACAAAATCTTTTTTAACGCTCTTTGAGCTTCATATTTTAAATCAAATTAACACTTTATCCGTTACGCTTTCCGACAATTTCACCGTTGGCACTTTGGCTAACTTCAACTTTTAACTTTGGGCTAACTTTAACGTTCATCGATAGTTAATTTCTACCAAAATTTGTGTCTTAACTCCAAAACACGTAAATAGGCACAGAAAAACTTCCAAAACTTTGTTTCTTTCTTGTTACTCACCTTCTCCTAGCGACAAGTTGCTGGCACTGGCTTCTCAAGCCGGTGAAAACCTTGAATGCCAACATTACCCTCCAGGCCCTTTCCCAGTGTACCTGAGCCCCCCCCCAATTCCCAACCTTCCCCAAACTGCCGCTGGGAACGCGCCTAAACTTGCTTGACTAGTTTTTCTCATTTTGGCTCCCGGCAAACGCGCTCTGGGTTTCCTACGCCAGTCGACTGCGCTTTACGAGGGTGTACAGTGAACTTCCCATTTACGCGGTAGATTGGTTCCAAAAAAGTGACGCGTAAAGTGAACCATGCAATACAGAGGAAAGATAAGAGGAGCGTTCCATGTCTAAGAAAAAGCTTCACTCATAGAATTCCAGTCGTTTTATTTTCCTCGTTTATGTATGCAAAGGTTAAAATATAGAGATAAATAAATTTATACATATAAACCTAATACATATATAATATAAACCTAATGAATATATAAATAAACCTAATGAATATATAAATATAAATCTAATAAACATATAAATATTTACCTAATAAATATCTAAGTATAAACCTAATAAATATCTAAATAAATATATACATATAAATCTATTAAATTTATAAATATGAACCTAATAAATATATAGATAATTAGTGATAAAAATATATGTTTCAATTAGCTTTGAGTTATTTCCGAATATATATAACTATCACAAGCATTAGCAAATCTTAGCTTACAAAAATTGCACACATCACACCTTGACGGATTACTAGTCACCAGATTAAATTGCCGACATCCGCCTTAATGGCTGAAAATATTTCTCAATTATCTGCTTATTCATTGTCTTTCATTCAAAATTAACTCGTACGGGCATATGAGCTTTCAAGGCTCTACCAACTGAGCCGCTTCTTCGGCCATCAGGGTCTATACTTTTCGATAGAAATGAATGGCTTTCTGAACCATAGCTACAAAGCTCTAACATCCTGGGTTGCGAACAGTTGGGGTTATCGGTTAAGAGAGGAATTGAGCGTGATGGTACTTCAGAGTGAGAAATTAAGAATTAAGAATTCTAAGTGGTTTGATTTGCGATCAAAGAAGGTGCACTACGTTGAAAGAGACAGCAAAGAAATACTGAAGCTGGTTTTCATTGTTGAAGACTATGTCGTACAGCGAGTTGATCGCACAACAGGCCTCGCGTAAGACGGGGGAAGACCGCGATCGGACTTGTTTGCTAGCTTTTTTGTGTGTGTCTGTGTCTTGCACCAAGGCATGCCAAGTTAGCTCGGAGGCAATGCGTTCTAACTTACACCGTCATTACCCAGGTATGCATTCTTTGACTCGGACGATAGGAACAATACATTGTCAGTACCTTGATTAGATTAAAGAGCACCGAGCGCTGCAAGTCTTTTGTGATGCTAAGCCCTGGCGCACTAATTAAACTTACTTTGCGATGGTAACAATGAACTGATCGCATAACAATGAAATTCTGGAAGCTTCCACTTCACTTGCACAATGAAATTCCCCGACGCTGCCAGGGTAATAACAATGAAAACCCAATTTCGATATTCGCTTTTTTTCTGTGCGAAGAATTTTTTCATTTCCTCCTAATAATGAATTATTATTATGTAAACCAAACCTAGCAATAAAGTATTACTATGCGATGAATTGATGGTAAAAATTGACCAGAAATAACACAGCGCTATAAAGTACGACGAACCTCCATATAAGAGAAACCCGCTTGTAAGAGTTTTTTGCTAAAATGTAACAATAAGGATGTTTGTCCTTAGGAAGTGGACGTTATTTTAATACTCTTTCTTTTACTGCTTATGGAGTTTAACCAGGGTGTTAGACAAACCCGCTTGTAAGGGAATTTTGTACAGGCTTTTGTGCGGCTGAATTCCATGGAACGCGAAGCACACGCAAGAGAAACCAGATTTTTTTAAAAAAATATTTCTTGTGTCTCCTCCGTGTTTAATCTACGGTTTTATTTAACTAAGTTTTAATTAACGCAATTAACCATTTAGCAGAAAGGAGGGGAGGGCTGAAAACGGTTATCAAAGAACTGTTTATAAGCGGCAAAACTTTTAAGCGGCTCAACTGAATCTTACGATCGAATGTTCGAAACCGCAATTCTGCAAAAAATAAATAAATAAACAAGACTAGCTTTTTAAAAATTTACAAAGAAATTTAAAGAAAATGTCGACGATATGCATCAGCTATTATGATCCAAAACTTTACTGTCGAGATTATTTAATGAAATACTGCGTAATTTGGACAAAATCGCTGACGCCGTTTAGCATTTGATTCCCACTATACTACGGTTAGTTGCACCATAACTTTCACTTCCTTCATTTCGCGTGCAAAAAAAAAACACACAAAAAAACAAGGATACCAATTACTCAATAAAAAAGACAAAAAAATCAAGTTCATTCTTCCTTAGCGCTGAGACCGTCTTCTTTCGTTTCGTCCATTAGACCAAACAGAACACCAAATTCCCACAATTCCAACTGCGTTACAATAGACTGCCTTCCAGCCCCCCAAACCTTCTCTTTGTACGGTAAACTACGCTTCAATTGCAAAAGCATGCAAATCCAAACTCCGGTGGGACTTTGACTCGTTTACATGACCGCTATCCTTCGAAAATCCTCTAATTCTTCTCACCGCTCTAGCAATTCTTCCCCAAAAAGAAGGCCAACCCTGACATAACGGCACCTTTGACCTTGTGTATACAGTAACAAGCCAGCAAAACAAAAGGCCATGCGAGCTTACCTCCAGCTTTTGTACCAAATTCTCTCATACTTTTTCCTTGCCAGTATTGAAAATCTCCTAAAACAAAGCCACAAAAAATAAAATAAAATGCCATTGGGGAAAAAAAGTGCCCCAGTGACGTCACAGCCCTAATTTGCTCTGTATTCTTGTTCCAATGATAGACTTCGGACTATAACTTTGAACTGTAACAAGATTTGGTGGCAAGACCTCCACCACCCAATCCCACGCTCACGGATGACACTACTCATACAACTCACGACCTTTGACCTCCTTACGCATCCCCTCCCCAAGTCACCTGACCTTAAAGTGATTAGCCTGTGAATACGCAGATTCCTTCGCTCCTAGCAACGGAAATGCCCCTTATTGAGGGCTTTCAAACCGAGCAGATCAATAACATATGTCATCCAGAATTTGCGTTACTAAACACAAACTAACCAAATATGAAATAGACCCCCAATATTACATTTTTAACAATGCACTCCTCTCACTCCTCTACCTGCACAACCTAAAACCATTCCAAGCCACCCTGGGACCTCTTTGCCTTTTTTTTTTACCGAAGTCACGCTGTAATTGGTTCCGATCTGAAATCAATAAATCCCTTTCAAGTAAGAATATAGAAAAATAAAATCTAGAAAAATAAGCCAAGTATGAATCAAGGGAATTCAAACAATACAACCGTGATAGTGATATTATAACAATAATAGGAAAATACTAGAATGTAATACAATAAACAAATACATTACAAAGAAGCTGGCAAACGAAAAATAAAATCACGCTTATTTAAAATCGACGTTTAAAACTTTCTAACAAACTCTGGAAGAAATAAAGCTGAAGTTTCTTTCCAAAGTATATTTTGTAGAATTTCTTTCGAAAGAATATTTCGTAAAATTTATTTCCAAAGTATTTTAAGTAAAATGTCTTCCTAAAGTATATTTTGTAAATTCATTTCCAAAGTATATTTTGTAAAATTTATTTTCAGCGTGTTTCGTAAGATTTCCTTCCAAATTATATTTTGTAAAGTTTTCCAAATTACATTTTATATATTTTCTAAAAATGTCTTTCTAAAGTATCAATATATTTTGTAAAAATGTCTTTCCAAAGTATATCAAGTAAAAGTCTTTCCCGAAATATATGCAAAACGCTTTCAAATGTCGGAAGCTTACTTCCACAACTAGTCTAGTCATCTTATTCACTGTTTTCAGTTTACATTGTGAATTTACAACAGCATGTAAAATTCTGTATTCAATATTCGTAGCCTGGCGCAACAACTCACTATTATTGAATCAGAAAGCACTTGGGGCACATTCACTTATAAATCCCCAGGAATCTGGTTCCCCCAAGCAGAAAGTCGTAAGTTTCCTAGCCAAATGTCCTGACTGTTTTTCGTCAAACTTCTAAAGCCTAGAGCGACGACATAAGAGAGAAAGGCTGCATAATATTACACACCCGAGAAAAAAAAGGACGCTGAAGGGCTGGCAAGGCCATAGATGGTGCCAAAAGTTCGAGTGTGCCGCTTTTCACCACTTTTAAGTTTTATACTGCATACCATTTAAGCTCGTCGGAATACTAAGACTCTTCGTTGACTAAGACTACTGCTCCAGTCAAATTCCTACATAATGGGCGAAAGCATCCCTCAGACTTTTTTCTTCGCTCCGGGGAAAAGGTGAGAATAAAAGTCCGCTCTTGTCCTTCTTCTATTGAGGAAATAAAAAAGAAGAAGGTCAAGTACGAGTGCTATCGAGCTCTTCTCGAAGTATCACTCACCTTCTTCTCAACGCAAGTCATTAATGTTGAAAAACCTTTTAGGGAGGCTGCGAGAGATCCTTCGATGCTCTACTCCCCTATTGATCATTAGATTTTAACAAAATAAAGTCAACTACCCCGAATTGATAGTCTTAACCCCCCAATGTCCTTATAAAGGTCTACCTTTTTCTTCTCTCGTTTCTGTTTTATCACCTACCTACAAAGATGGTTAGCAAAGCTTTTGTGGGGGGGAATGATCGCGTCGATATATTTCACTGCCAGACATTAAATCGAAAAAGAGTCGTTGTCGTGAATGTAGAAACGCAAAACTCCTATTATAACATGAATTGCGATAGCTACGAACGTAAGACATCTCGAAAATGTGGATTTCTTTTCGAATTTCGAAATTTATTTATCTTTTAGATTCATATTAGAGATACACCAATCTCACAAATTTTTCTTCATTCTTTACAACGACTCGAAACGTTTCAAGAATGAGATATTTTTGTAAGATTAGTATTTCTGTAGGATGCTGATGGTTTAATCAATGTCTGCAGGGGAGCTAGCGTTGCTAATTAAAGGTCTTAACTCATCCATATGAAGGAACTTGGGGAATTGAAGACCGTCCATATGTATGAGTTAAATAAGGGAATGTGAAACAGCCAAGGAGAAAACCCAACTTTGAAAGCCAAAGCAACACAATGAAGTAAGAGTAGTTAACCCCCAGGAGAGTTTCCAGGCACACTTATTTATAAAATTACTCCGCGGAGTATGTGACCACCCGCTTGCTGCCCGTAAACTCCCTCTGGTTTTCAAACTTAATCACGCGCAAAGTCATATAGGGACGCAGATAAGACGCCCTGGATGCGCCGCCTTCCCCCAGTGGCGTGGCCGGATCAATCGTATTTCCCCCGGCTTGGCTTCACCAGTCGAGGCGGTCACACTCCAAGCGCGCAGAGCGCGAAGCGAAGCATGGTTCGGTCTGAACAGCCGCCACGCAGACTCGCGGTAGCGATGACAGTTCGGTACAAGCTAGGCGGGAAGAAACGCTGGTTCGTGCCGGCACGTAGGCTGACAGACGTACGGTCTAACTGAACTCTTCACTAAAGCCTCGACTGGTCAGAATAAGCCGGGGTAAGGACGGTTTCTCCGGGCACGCAGCCTCTTCGACAATCGGTTGAAACTTATGTTCTCGTTATTTATACATTCGTACTATGCTAACAACCCCCTGGAGGTGTCTTATCAAATTTCTTCACTGTAATTTGTCGGCTTCGTGTAAGGAACTCATTACACTTTCCAGCTTCATTTGTTTTCTTCTTCATTTTCCCCTCTCTTCCAAGTGTTTTCCCCCCGTAAGAAACCACAGTAAGGACATCGTAAAAAGACCCATCGCGTCACAATGACCAAACTTCCCGTCCTTTTATAACGTAATTGTTAACTATACCCAAAGGGCATTGGTTACCCATAAAAATTCCTTGTAATGTCTTACGGGGTAAGAAAAAAGTCCCGTAATTCTACCTGAAAAGTTCCCGAAACAATATTTCATTTTGTGAAACGACGCTTAAAATTAATATATTCAACGATGTGACGTCACGTTTTGACATGGGGAGGAAAAACAATAATGACACTTTCCGAAATGTCTGGCGTTATTCTCAAACTTTTCATATTTTCATCCATTGTGTAGTTTTTAATGATCTTAATGACAAGGATTAAGTCTCACATGAAGAAAATTATCGCCATTCTCTAGACTTCTTTTCTTCTCAAAATATTTCCCGCCACTTTCACTAGTTTAGCTCTTCACGAATCTCCAAAATACTTTTACGTTGTGCTTTTTTTTAATTCCCAAGCTCGTTCCCAGCATCTGACTAATTTTGCTCTCTCTTTTTCTTTCTCCTTCGTCCCCGTTTCTCTCCCAGCTGTCTCTTCGTCATCGCGTAACGTTTTTCTCTTAAATATTTGCTGTGTTCACAACTCAGCATCGTAAAAAGGGACCAACGGACAGTTATCAAGGACCATGTATGACGTCACTTAGTGTACTACATGTGAGAACTCACTGGGTTTTAGCCCCTTGGCGAGTGGGGGGGGGGAGAAGACCGGAACTTTGCGATTAAAGCGGAAAGTCCATTCCCATTTCCTCTTAACTTTGTATAGGACAGCTTTATCCTGCCAAAAATTAGGCTACTACAACTATAACCCCACTATTTTCCAACCCAAACCCCCCAGCCAACTGTTTCATACAAGAAACAGGAAGGGACCAAAAATCCTCCATCCTCCTTTCAGTCAAGAGGCTTATTCGAGATTTTAAAACTACAAAGTACACTAAATGATCCTATACTCCTTGTTGGAACCTTTTTTCCCGCTCAAAATGAACCCACATGGATAAGTTTAACATGTTTAGCCTGAAAGAGCGCTCAACCGTAAAACTTTCGGAGTAAGCTGGAACGAAAAGACGAACAATTACGGGTTTTATCATTTGAAGGTAATTAATGAAATATCAAGCGGATGATATTAAAAGCTCTGAAACCAGGTTCTGTCTAATTGGATGAATGGAACTACAAATTCAGGTGTGACTATTTCCTCCTCTGGTTGTGAAAAGGACCAGGAAAATTATGCAGAACTTTTTTAATGAAATAACAGAATAATGTAGCACGGCAAGTACACGGGAAGAGGGAAAAAAACCTCACTGCGCTGCTTGCTTAACGGTGTGACGACGTGAACCTTGTTTCACCCGGCTTCTTCCGACCCGTCAAGGCTGTTTGGTACACAGTGAAAACGAGTAAAAAAACCAGCAGGCCGAAGCAACCACGGTTTCCCCGTCACGCCAACTCACCGACGCACGTCTAACCGAGCTCAGCTACAGTCTCGTCGGATGCGAACCAGCCAAACCGGGGTACAACCGGTTCGTCCAGCCACGCTGCCCGACAGGCGTTCGGTCAAACTGAACTCAACAAAGAAGCTTCGATAGGAAACAACACAAAACTGGCCGAACAGTCAGTCTGGCCACGCGTCAAACAAAACACGGTTAAAGCACTTTTACCAGTTTCTTTTCATGTTACTATCTTTCCTGTCATGCTTCACAAACTGCCACTACTTTTAAGACTACAAACAACCACTTAATGCAACTACACTCTCTTAAATTAAGTCTTAGAAATGTAACAAGTTATTTGCATACAATCTGTTAATATCAGTTGCATTTTATTTATAAACAGTTCAAAAGCGCGCTCCGAACCTACAGACTGTAAGACTACTCTTCCAACCATTCCCAACTGTTCCAAATAGGGAGAAACTCTGTGTTATTACTTCAGTTTATCCCTTAAATTTCCCTCACGATGGTCTCACGTGTCAACTCTCATGTGTCTTTTAACTCACAGTATAGTTTCAAGAACTGTGCGTCCCAGCTCGGATTGTAATTTTCCATTTCTGGTCCACTAAACCCGATTTGGCGCCTTCCACTTCTCGTTTCGTCTCATTTGCTCCATTTCCACTTTTCCCGCCCAGCATCCAATGTCGCCCTTTACCACCAACGCCAGGTCCAAGGTTTACAAGCCTAATTGGCAAGACTAGTACCCCTTTCCCAAATATGTCCCTTTCAATCGGAAAGACCACAAAAAAAGAGAAAACTTGTAATAGTCTGGCAAAGAAACTGGAATATTTTTTCTTTACAAAAAATCTCTTTTTTTCGTAAAGTCCCCCCAAACAAGTCTGCAAGCCAGCAACAAGAATTTCGAGTCAGCTGGGTATCAACTCCCAAGTTCAAATTGACCACCAGCTTCCCCAGCCTCCCTATTCTCTCTTCTTCAAGAGAACTGGATGCTGAGGGGTTAATTTTCTTCGGGGGGTCGCTCTTCCTTTTCTTGCCCACCATTCTACATGTGTTGGTAAAAACGTATTCTTATGAAGCAGCTTGTTGCTTTTGGGAGTCTGCTGCTCTCAGATTCCACGAGCCCAGATGGACATGGAACGCCCCTCAGATTGAATTACAATGGCGACAAGGGTACCAGCACGTTGCTCAGCTTCCTTTCTCTCGTCTCTCTCCCGTCACTTTGGCTGAAAAAGCTTTCACGAAACGGGAACCTCTTCACAAACTTCCTAAACATGGCGCCAAATAGTACACCAAGACAACAATACCTGGACTTTGTACACTTTGTATTGGAAGTTCAGTAGACGTTGTAAAAAAAGGGAGGCTAAAAATATCGAGGTATGGACCCCAAAATAAATTTCCATTAGGATCTTCACCCCTAATTACTTTTTTTCCTTGGGAGGAGGGGATGATGATTAAGCATGGCCGTTCTAACATGTCATACAGACATTAGGCCCTGGGTGTGTTTCCGACTAATTGAATCGTTAAGAAGTTGGATGAAAGAAAAGGTTATGCAGCGCTAATGACAGATGAAACTCTATAAGACAAATGGAGTGTCTCTGGGCGTGGCTTACGGCATTAGGATAATATACTGTTTAGCTAATGTCAGTTTAGCGTGAAAATAGATTGTAACAGCTCGCGCCCCAGCACAGATATAAAGTGGAATTTCACGTACTGTACATTACGACTGAGATAAAGGACCTCCGTATAAGAGAAGGTCGTTTATACGAGAGTTTTAAGGTTGAAAAACTACATGTGAAGACTCCTACAAGTTGTTTATACTAGAAAGTCAATTGTAGTGTGAAACTCATGTCAACAAGTAAACTTGGGTTCAACGTACCCGGATATAGGAGACTTTGCAGTTTGTTAACTTGCGTAGTTTAAAATTAACTAAGTAAACTAAAGTAAACTGATTTTCAATAAAACAATGAGCCTAGCTGAAAGTTAAATAAAAAAACGTATACAGTCGAATCCATTTAATTGGATATCGGCTATTCGAATGAATGAAAAGTTGACGGTCTCATTTTAATCCCATTTAGTGCAATGCAAACGGAAAGCAAAACCGGACATTTGAATATTCTTCGTCCGGTCACGAGTCTATCCAATTAAGCGGGTTGCACTGCATACGGACAGCCCGGAAGTAAGACACATTTGTCTGCATTTTAAATCCGTCTTTTACTTCCGTGCTGGATTACAGTTGTCACCATAATAGAAACCCATGCACAACAAAAAAACTTAATTACGGTTTCAATAACTCTTCGTCTCACGTTGATTCGGTTTACGACTTGTTTCTGGGTTACAGCATCTAATCTAAACTCTCCTACAGACAATATCAACAACAATGAAAATCGCCCCAACGGTAAATAAAATAACTTTTTACCTATCTGAAGTTACACTACCAAACTGTAATGTAAACGTAGTGTAGAAAACGCTACAATAATTAGAAACAACAGCTCTTCTTAATTTCTCTGTTTTACTCCGAACTATTTTACTCTGTTCACACTAACGTACGAGTTGCGCCACCTAGGACTAAACAATACCTTCGAAAGTGAGAAGATAACAGAACGTCATTCAATTGCACCCATTGAAATGTAACTCACGGACTGTAAGCCGCAGAATGCTTTGCCGTCGTAGAATTTTCATTCTTGTCCACTTACAGTTGTGTTCAAAAGTCTATGGGACAGTTGACATTCAAACCCACGAGAAGACCATCCCAGTTTTTATTGCCCATAGCTACATTATGAGCATACGCATTTTCATTCTTGCGCACTGGCAGTAGTGTCCAAAAGTCTATGGGACAGTTGAGATTCACACCCACAGGCTTTACGTCCCAGTTTTTATTGCCCACAGCTGCGTTACACTCGTCCTTGACTGCTCTTACTGTTACTTTTACGTGCAAGTCCATATAACAATGTGAACTGCATTCCTTACCTAAATAACTTAACGTTAACGCCCCAGTTGGATCGATTTACGACCTTCTACCGCTTTTTTCTTTCTGTCCCATCTGCATGCAACGTAAAAGCCGTAATCTCGAGCACACAAGACTAAAATAAACAACTTTCGTCACTGGCGTATTCCGAAACCAGTGTGAATGAATGAAAAGAACTTCCTGTTTGATAGCTATAGCAATTATGGGTCTATACAAAATAGCCCGGCTCCCTTTTCACTTAATGAACGCACGAGTTCTCCTATAGTTCAGCATGCGTAGAGAAAAGGACTTTTGACAATTATTGGGAAGTTGGGGGGGGGGATGAAGCACAGGATTTTAAATCATGGGTTTCCAGATGTTGAAAAACGGAAACACACCCTACGGAGGACAGGAAGAAATGCAAAAGTTCAAAAGGCAAAAAGGCGACGAAGAGACATTGTCTAGAACCCCAAAAAAGTCATTATCAGGCCCTATTTTCATCGCAGTGTTCTAGACATGTTCCTAACATTTACTCACATCACTAGTCTATCGAGAAAAAGCTCACAAGCGTGGGGAAGTCAACCTAACAATGGAAACAACGCCCCTTACAAAATCTACACGTTTTTTTAACGAAGGCTCGAAAATACAATTAACTTTTCCAGTTTGCTTACTACGCGGACAAAACTTTCCTTTCTCTCGTTTAATCAACGGACTCTCTTGAATCAACACTTTTCTCCCCTATTCTTTATTCTTTGAACGAAATTCCAAGCTTCCCAAATTTCAGCGTCCTACCTTTTGGAGAACCTTACGAAATTCTCAGTTGTTTTAATACAAACGTTCTAAGAAATTTTCTTTACACACCATTAAGTTGGTTAAGCTGTTTCACATGCCTAACCTCCACAATTATAATATATCATGTACAAAACCCTTTTTCAAATTACGTAAAAAGGAAGGAAAAAATCAGCAAACTAGAATCAACATTCCCATTCTAGTTGTCTGGTTTACCATTCCAGAATCTAGCAATAGTTTCAAAAGAATTATATTCTAATGAATCTTAATAAATCTTGCAATAAATTCAATAAAATTATATTCAAATGAATTTTAATTAATCTTGCAATAAAGTCAACGAAATTCTACTCCTATGAATGTTACTAAAACTTGCGATAGATTCAATAAAATTTTATTCAAATGAATTTTACTGAATCTTGCAAGAAATTCAATAAAATTATATTCCAATGAATCTTGGATGGCTTTTATTTATTTACTTGAAATGCATTTGATCTTTTCTGAGATCCTACAAGGTTAGACTGAGGAGAATGGTCGAAATTTCAGGTAAATCGAATCTCGATACCCCGACAAAGGGTTTTCTTCCTTTTCTTAAGTACTCCTAACCCCCGCAGAAGAAGGCAAGAAAAAAATCTTAAAAGCACAAAGACGGAACGAAAAAGGGTTGAGGAGTCGATAAAGGACAATCCCATGAGCTCCATCATCGATCTATACGAACCAAAGATGTGGAAAAAGGCCTCTTGCTTAAGATCTTCTCCCGAAAAAAAAGGGAGATGAAGGATACATTAGCAGTAACTCGAAACCACCAGAACTACTCTTTCTGAAGCAATCTTGCTTGCGAAGTAATCCTTCTAAAAGGCCTATGATCCTTTGAAAGGTAAAGGTGAAAATAAATCAATAAAAGCCATCAATTTAAGTATTACCAAAGAACCTTCTGGACCTCCGGACAAACTTGGCAAAATTTCGGACAGCTTTGAGACAATTAGTCAAGCTTATAGACCCAATGACGCTGCAAAGAATATATAGTAGCGATCCATAACATGTGTTCAACAGTTTCTCCAGCGGTTCTTTCGATATTCTAGTTCTACAGTGCGTTACTGTGTCCAGTAGTAGTCAGGTATTGGCAATATAATTCTATAGCTGAACGCAATGGGGATCTAATGGCTTGGAAGACGGTTGACTAATCCTTAGTTATAAGCCTTTTGAAGAAGAAATGTGGATTGCGGCTAGGAGGGGAATTAGAAAGAATGTAGAGGGAGATAAATTGTGGCTTGCTTTCGTCTCACCGCTTGCGGTTTTTCATTCAAAAACCCGGGGAATTTATTCCGCACGAGTTAATGACTTAAACATGCTACAGAGGCAAGCTACTTACGTTTAACCATAGTTGATTGAAAGTAATCCAAAGTCCAAATGAGTTGGCGAGATTAATAGGAACAATAATCCGGCGCGGGGAAAGTCCACGTAAAATGTTAACAATCAATTTTGCACTTAAGATATAGGAGTAACTGAGTTGAATCTGGTAAGATTAACACGCACAGAGTTGGTTATAAAAGAATCTTTGGCACGGAAGTTGTTTTAATGTTGTGACCCACTGCTCCCAACACAACACAGCACGTACACCATGAATGGTTCCCTCTAAACTAACGTGCTTCCGAGGGGAAGGGAGAGAAAGGGAGTCAAAATGGCCGAAGCTGCCATCTAGTGATATGTTTCCTTCATAGATGGCAGCTCTTGACGGTAATACTGATTATTATGCTTGAAAAGCGCGCGAAAATTTAACCGTTGAAAGAAAGATTGTTAAATTTCTGCACAAATTCTTCAGCAATTATTAATATACAGTAATGGGATATAACGAGCGAAAAGTAAATAAGTTAAAAATTTGTAAAGTTGGTAATTACTTTGTAGACGAAAAAGGACATTTTAGCTTAAGATGAACGATGAAAATTCCTTGAACAATTGTAAATTATTTTTGCATTTTTTCAAAGATATATTTTCGTAAGGTTCTAGGGACAATCAGTTGAAACTCTACTGTTCACAATTATTTCGGGAAACATTGAGTGGTAAATGCAAAGTCGTTCATAGAAGTTGAGTCGAGAATTTCGAGGACAACGAATCCAAAACACTACCGCCGACTTCTTACATTTTCAAACCAAGAATTATACATTATTTTAAAAATGGGTAGCACAAATTCTCAATAAACCTAGAACACTTACGAGAAAGGCCTGCAAAGAGCTAAGCCTCCTGTATCTATTTTCTGAATTTCAAAAATATTGGAATGTATATTCGACTATATGTACTGTACAATACACATATTCACCATTACCCAATTGGACGAATTTCCACAATAAGTTATTGTGTAACTGATGAATTCCGGGACAACATATCGTCTGCAATGAGAAGCTCATCTCATATTTTACTGATCATAATAACATAACAAGAATCCCAAATAAAATTACACTAATTATACTTTAAGAAATCTTTCTTTTTCTTAAGAAAGCTTGGAGATTGCATAAACATATTTGTGGTGGAAATTATGATGTCATATGAACAAGAGCAAGTGTTCGATATTGCTAAGAATTCCTGAATGCCACCGGATGTGTACCGGAGAGAAACTGGTTGGGCAAATTGACCATAACGGTAACTGTATGGTTGCCCACCTACGCCAGGCACAGTTTAAACTCGCGGTTACTGACGTTTCGCAACTGGTTACTAAATATCCCTACAGCCTTGTGTCTTCATTCCACGTACTTTACCGCATTTCATGGTCTTTTAGTTGTATAACTAATGACTATTCTTGGGTGATCAGCTTACACTCAAGGTCTTAGGCAACGTTTCGTTAGTTGTCACCGACTTATTTTCGCTGATCTTTTGGAATTTTAAGGCTTTTGATACTTCCTTCGCTGGACGAATCGTGTCTTGTTCAAAAATACGGCAACCAGACCTGTTTTTCTTTTGTGGAACTAGAACTAACTTCCTGACACATTGTTGAAACGGACACTTGATTTCGCTAACTTCGAGGATTCATTACATTACAAGGCTACCAAACTGAACGGAATTGTATATCGCTTACCTTGCACCGGGTAAATACATTGAGCCATCGATGAATACGGACCCGCTAAGGAGAATGTACCAGCAGGTGCATAACTCACCACGACTGAAAGGAAAGAAAGAAAAAAATGCGTGTTTAATAGATAAGTTGCCCTACTTTTGGTTTCGAGACTAACAAACCGTAAGAAAACAAACGCCTTTTGGTTAGATAAAGAACTCAAGCTAAAATGACACCAGGTGTATGACAAGCTTTTTTATTGCTTTCTTAACGTTTAATAGGGTGGCAGACATCTGGCATGAAACCGCCATGTTGAGACAACACGCGTCATCGAGCTCTTCCTTGTATAATTTAAAAGAACTACTTCTCTTTATCGAAAAGGTTAAAGAACTAACAGAAATACCTTACGTAACACGAAGAGAAAGCAGCAGAGAACTTTACACTGAATAGACAGGAAATAAAAAAGTTTCGGTATTTTCGCGCCAAAAAAGCAACACGGCGTCAACACATTCTCAGACGGGAATCCTGTGCCTAGCCACACGATCGCCTTGCATTTCATCCTGTACGTACGAACAGGATTTGGTACCCACGGGTAATTTCGTTTCAGCTCGGGATCACGTGACTTTGTTTACAAGATGGAGGATATTTCCATTGTATTGAATTTAAAATACATTTTTAAAATTAAAACGGCTTGTTTATTAATTATGACTTAAGCAGTTTCAGATACAATATTTCCTTCCAGTTAAAGGAAAGATATTTTTCGG
>JAHZNP010000349.1:0-72405 GCA_020615345.1 Triops cancriformis
ATTGTCCAACTTATCAACTATATATATATATATATATAGCATCATATATTTATATATATATATATATATATGATGATGCTATATATATATATATATAGTTGATAAGTTGGACAATGTATATATATTGTCCAACTTATCAACTAGGTCCGCCTAATAAGCTCCTGGACCATGTAAACTCTTCATACTTCTCTTTGCGATTCATAAATATCAAAATTTGGCTTAGGGGACTGACTTTTTTGCCGCTTTTAATTTTTTATGCATTTTTTGAATTTCTTTTTGGGTATTTGCGGCCCCGCCGAGGATACAAAAAAGAAAAATAGGTCTGAAAATGCTTAAAAGTTTAACTCGATTAATTGAATGGCATTTTGGAAATCTTGGATTAATTTCTCTGTTAATTCATCAAGCAGCCGTACAGAAAATTAATGCTTTCAAGAAAGAAGAAACCCATTTTTATTTAAGAATGTATTGTACGGGAAGTCAGTCAGAAGATCTCTCGAGATTTTAGGTTAATTCTCACGTTTTCCTGTAAGAAGTATTGTTCCTCTAACTCACTGTTTGGTTTCGTAGGAATAATTTAATAGGAAGGCGCTCAAAATGAGGCCCGTCACTTCGGAATTTAATTTTCTACCCCTGTTTCGAGAAACAAGGAAATATTTCAATTCGACAGCATCGTGCCAAAGCTTAATGGTCGATTTAACCGTTGAACAATCCCTTGCTTCCTCCTTTCAGTTTTTTTTTCGCTTTTTGCACCAGACAAAGAGCCTCATTACACAATTTTTTTCTTAGACAATTTCAAACTCAGTTTTGCACATAAATTCGCTTAGGACAGCTTTGTGCCAAATAAAGAGGACGGTTTTCTTTTCTATGAATTTTGGCGCGAGCTTTGATCGTTGTTTGAAAGCATTTACTTCATGTAAAATCGCTGTTCCAATGAAACTGTTATTAACGCATCAGCGACCTATTGTAGTCTCATAACTCTTTTCTTGTCTATAGTGGAGTTTTTACAACTTAACAGTCTACTATTTAACGAAGTGAGCCCTGATAATCGGCGCCTTTCTGAAGCTAGTATCTTGAGCATGCAACACGACCAGATTCCTGCGCAAGCAGTAACGTCTTGTAAGTAGTTCTTAACAATTGCTTAAAACAAAAGATTTCAGTTAACTTACATCTTAAGAATTGCCGTCTTAAATTTTGTATAAACTATAGATCTTTCCTGAACAGATAATTTAGGAGGTATTACACCGTATTAAAAATAACATTATAAAGATGAATACAGTGAAGTCCGCTTAATTTAAAGTCCCGGGACCGGACACACAACATAAAATTAAGGCTACGGTGCACCTAAGCGTGATATAGGGGAATCACATACTAAACGAGTTTTTCTTTAACAAGTTTATAGTCAATTTGTAAAAAGTGAATCAGATGGAAACTTTGTTGGAAAAAGCATTTTTAATTGGACGGTCTCAAGGCACACTAAAACATCTTTTACCTAATTTATTGGCAAAAACGGAATACAAATCCGTTAATTTGTTTAGGATTCATCACCTAACAGTTTTTTTTACATTTCCTAAGTGACTTCAAAGTTAAATGACAGATTTAAATTCCGTTTTCGTTAAAAGAATACTATTAAGTGGCTCTAGTGAACTTTGCGATCAAATGTTGGGAATTGCTTGTCTGCAAAATAAAGCAGAATTTTGAGTCGCTTTTTACAAACTGACTAAGAACTTTTCAAAGAAAATTTCGACGATGTGTACTAAATATTAAAATACAATACAAAACATCACTGTCGCGATCGTTTAATGAAATACTTAGCAGTTTTAGCAAAATCGCTTATGCCGTTTAGCACGTGATTCCCATACCTTAGTTAGGTCACCGTAAACTTAAGCAAAGCATAATTTTAATCAAAGTCGTTTTACATTGCATAGTGTAAAATACAACGAGACCGTAAATTCAATATACAATTAAGTAGATAATACGTTTTAATTCGTACTCAAATAAGAGGACTCGCCTGTACTACAATGAACGTAAAATTAGTATTCGAGTACAAGAACTTTTGCCTGGAGATTTTTTCGTCTTTGTATGGACAACGTAGGATTATTTTTTCGTGTAATAATTTTCTTTAATTCCGTCTCCGACAGTAAATGTTCGCTGGTGGGGTCAGAAGCGCTTGGATTATGCATTATACTGCCCGGAAGGTTTGGTGCAGTTTCCTACACCGGCTTTACCACCATTATTACACGCGTCGTTTTGGGAATCAGCGGATGTCGTCGCCTTTATATGCAGAATGCTGGGCGGCGAACGCCAAGGAGAGCAGATTCCGCAACAAGCCGGACTAGCTGGAGTGTTTTCGCCTTCGCGGCCTTGCGAGAAGTGGCTACGCAAACGTACTTCTGTTAAGATCAAAGTAACTCCCCGTTAAACCAGTAGAAAATGCGTCGATCTTAATGTACCGAACCTTTTCTGTAGAATATTGGTGCTAATCATCGCGGAAGTGATGTCATAGTCCGTGAAGGAGCCCCGCAAACTATTGTTGCGAGGTTTATGTACGGACCGTTAGATGTCGTGGCGTTAACCGGTAACTTCGATTTAAAAATTCAGCATTTTCACGCTCTTTTTGTAATATTTGGGCTAATTTACTGTAAGCTACGTTGATTGTTATTCTGACAGAATTTCTGTTAGCTACATTGATTGTCTCGAAAAGAATTATGTTAACTGCGTCGATTGTTATTCTAACATAATTCTAAAGAATTTCTAAAGAATTTTGATATTCTATTGTTGATATTGTTGATATTCTAAATAATTTTCAGCTAGCCACTTTGATTGCTATTGCTCAATTTTTTAGTTACGTTAATTGTTATTATAATTAGTTGTTAGATTGTTATTATAATTAGGTGTTAGATTGTTAGAATAACAATCAACGTAGAAGAAAATCTCTTAGCTACTTTGACATTTTTTTAGTAAAATAATTTATTTTAGCTATGTTGATTGTTATGCTAAAGAATTTTCTTTTATTTCTTTACCGTAGGAGAGAAAGTAGACGTTTATTTGCTGCAAGATTCCGCCTCCACGGGGGATGGCGAGTGCTCCTTACTGGTTAGTGACGTCACAGACCGTAACGGACGTCTGTGCGTCTCGATTCCTACTGAACATCTTCTGCCTATCGGTTTCCATTCCCTCAAGTTAGTAGTCCGTGGCGACCATACGAGCTGCGTACTCACGATGGCCGTCTTACCACCACGAGTCCAAGCGGTCGTCTTCTCCATCGACGGATCCTTTACCGCGTCCATGTCTGTTACCGGCCGAGATCCTAAAGTACGCGCCGGAGCCGTAGACGTTGTCAGGTATGCGAAAAACAGCGCAGTTCCACATTTTGCTGCACAGAAAATGTGAAAGAATTATAGAACTAGCAAATGTGTAAAATGTAAAATATTAAAATTGTATTGTATTTTTAATTTTTAGGAGTTAAAATTATTTAAGTTTTTACAATTTGTAACATTTAAAATACAATTAATTTTGATGTGTTATAACAGGCATTGGCAAGAACTGGGTTACATGGTACTTTACATAACCGGTCGACCAGACATGCAACAGAAACGTGTCGTTTCTTGGTTGGCTCAACACAATTTCCCTCACGGCCTGGTGTCTTTTGCCGATGGACTGACAACCGAACCATTAAGACATAAAGCGGATTATTTGCGAGGATTAGTACAAGTAAGGGGTGTCAAATCTTGCAACAGCACACGTTTTGTAATGACAACGTTTTTAGGACGTTGGAATGGAGATTGTGGCGGCGTATGGGAGCGCGAAAGATATCGGGGTCTATGGAAGTTTGGGTTTAAAACCTCCCCAGATTTATATCGTGGGCAAAGTCGCCAAAAAGCAATCAGGCCTAGTCAGTGTCCTCGCTGAAGGTATAATTAATCACCATTGAGGACCAATTGGATCTAAATGTGTTTATCTTTTCAATACTTTCTCGAGCGTTCTTCGATGTTGTGTCATATATATTGTCACGTTTGTAGGCTATGCTAGTCATTTGGCGGAATTGATGTCGAAACCTTGCAAACCTGCATTGCCCAGTACATCATTTTCGTTGCCGCGGGGCTGTATGGCCTTTCCTGGCAATCATTCTCTGCTTTTGCGACGAAGATCGGCCAAAAGGGCCACGTCTTTTCCTATGGGAACGGCCCCTGGAGGAGGAGGGGGTAATTTGTCTCCACCAAGTTCTAGTCGAGATGTCGGACGATCGCCGTCAAGACAACCTAGGTCCTAATTTTATGTTTGCGCCTCTCTGACCGCTCTAAAAATGGAGCTATTTTCCCCTTGAATTATCGTATACATGACAATAAAGGATCTCCCAGAAATTACGACGTGTTGAGACATGTTTTGGGAGGGAGAAAGAGAGAAATGCGTCATTAAGTTTCTCCGTTTTGTAAAACAAAGGTGCTTTGGTGAGTGACCTTTGACCTCATCATTCCATAGCCAGGGTTGTTATTGGTTGAATGCATTAAATGTTATCATATCCTTACACCCCTACATCCCTATTCCAGCCCCCAGAAAGGAAAGAAACCCTCTTTAGAAAAGGAAATATTGTTTCTTATTTGTTCCGAAGCCCCGTGTAGATTCCCAGTCCTCTTTACTGGTATGTGTGTAAACGGTGTTGCAGCCCTACAAATTATAATAATGGATGTTGAAAGTCAACTGTCTTTTTCGCTTGTCATTTGCCCGTATAAAGTTCGCAAAGGTACGAGTTTTTGCACCTTACATTACGTAAAATTAAATCAGTTAACAGGCTGAGAGCCTTATCACCAGGAAGTTTCAAAAATCCCGCGCTTTTTCAGTCTAGTTGGCCGTAGATTTTAGAAATGAATACTAAACAGTAAAACATCAGTAAATTTTCTATAAAAAATTAGGAGACCAGTATTTATTGAGATATATTTCGCCAACAGAATTATATAATAGGTAATTTTGACAAATTGGGGCGATTTTCAAAGTTCCCTCTTGGGGGGCCTGAAAGCCGCGATCTGCGACTCCCGAACTCCGATTCCCGAGTTTTGCTTCAATTTAATCTGTCAAATTCTTGAGTGGCCGCTGTGGCCGTCTTGTTTTCAAAGTGTTTTTGTAGTGCTGTAGTGTTTTATTTTTCATCTTCTCGCTTGCTTGGGAGGTAAGATTAGCCTTTGTCATCCTGTATATATCCAATCCGAACACGCTTTCGCCTTACGCGTTGTCAAGTCTTCATTAATCCTAGCCAGGCCGTGGTTCCTTTACTTTCGTCCTCTCCACACACATGCATAAAAATCAATTCGAACCTGGCTTGCGTTTCTAGGATTGATTTTCTGTCCTCTGGACACATTCTGCTCCAGGAATTTTCATTGCGTGCTTTGCTGTGAAAAGGAAACAAGATAACGCCAACGTCAGCGCAATTTTTACATCTCAAAAGCACTCCGTTTCCCTTCCCTGGCATGATTTACTCTTCAAGTTAAAACCAGAGTCTCTCCTTTCATTTTTTTGGTTTTTCTCCCGTAGAAGTAAGGCTTCGAAAATAAATTTAAAATTTCCATGCCATGTTATCAGTCATGACGAAAAATTTCGGCGAATTCTTATAGAAAAAATAATATTTCACCAGTAAATTTAGTTTCACAGCTTATTTTAATAAGTGAGTCCTGTTTTACGGAGCCATTTAAAGCACTTGTATGAAGTGAAGTTTACATTGTGCTGTAGATCATGTTCTAAATAAGATCTTGTCTCATTTTTTATAAGAAACGAGCTTAGCCCAATAGAAGCTACACTTGTTTTTATTCGCCTTCACGATTGAATTTTTCGTATCTTTAATTCTGTACTATGTTTTTTTAAACGTGCAGTCTCAAAAAGTGGGAAATGTAACACACATGTGGTTTGACTGAGAAATTACCGTTCAAAATAGCGCTTATCAAAAGTTTGTCTTTTACCCAAATATCGCAAATGAGAAAGCCCTTTGTACCAGTTTGACTGAACATTATTCTACCGTTAGCCAAAGAAATTTCCCTTTTACCCAATTTGCGGTAATTCACCCAGGTCTGAGCACCGAAAGCTTAGAGGATAGCTAGTAACAAGAAAAGGCAATGAACGTTCTTGCTTTGTGAGTTTTGATCACGAAAGTAGTTGACCAATTTGTTACTCAACATATAACAATAAAAAAATAATTTTCATGTTGGTAACTTAGCAGCTTAACCAATTTGTTTTAATATTTAAAGATAACTAAAATACGACTGTGACAGTCTTGTTTTTACTTATGTATTGAATTCATGTACAGTAACTTTGACGTTTTCTATCACTCGCTAGGGACAGCCAGTGTTTTATTGTTGCCCAACTTATCGGTACAGGTAATCCGCTTGGATGTTGGCCGCAATCTCAGGTTCCCACTTGTCGCCATTGCTTAGCAATTTTTCCTTGTTGTACAACAATTCTTCGTGGGTCTCGGTCGAGAATTCAAAGTTGGGACCCTAAAACGTTATAAAACGTGTTACCTATACCCAGAATTCTCGTCAATTTGTCCGTACCTCGACAATAGCATCGACAGGACAAGCTTCTTGACAAAATCCGCAATAAATGCATTTCGTCATGTCAATGTCATAACGCGTCGTACGGCGCGAGCCATCGGCTCGCGGCTCGGCTTCAATGGTAATTGCTTGGGCGGGACAAATAGCCTCACACAATTTGCAAGCAATACAACGTTCTTCTCCAGTGGGATAACTATTTCAGTTCAATTTAAAAATATATCGATTAGTTATCCTGAAATTTCCGGAACTAAAAACATTTTTAGCTAAATTTTTTCATGAATTTTTCTTAATTTTTTACCGTCTTAATGCATGCTCGCCGCGAAAGCGAGGACTCAAAGGCCCTTTTTCAAAAGGATAGTTAATTGTGGCCGGTTCTTTGAAAACGTGCGCTAAGGTGACTGCAAATCCGCGAAACAATTCTGTCCAGAAAACGGTCGCCGCGGCACTGTCCGTAATTTCCTTAAAGGTTTCTGGCTCTGGTTCATTCCCCACGACTTTATAGCAAGTCCTGACTTGTGTTGTTACGGCCGGTCGAAGCGACGACCTCACAATTTGCAAACCTGCAACACATTCCAACAAATCTTTCTAGTTAAAAGATTCAGAACTGAACCAAACGTGTCAGCAACAATGGATTCGGAGTGAAAAGTCAAGAAATTAATTGTTGGACAAAGGTCACATGATAAATCAACAGTTACAGACAGTATTTTGCGAAATTCTGGAATACTTACCTGAAGAGGACAAGGAAAACAGTCGGGCCATGGCTACGGATGAAAATGGCCGACAGGCTAGACTGATGCCATCTAGCGAGAGTGGCGGTAACTGTTAGTGCCAGGCAGGCTTGATAGGGGAAACATGCTTCTCTTCATGCCAAACACCAGAACTGTGCTTTTGTGATTGAAGACAGTTTGCTGTTGTAGTGTATTGTTGTTGTTGAAGGCAAGCATTGTTGTTGTTACAATTTCGTTGACTCTTTGATCTCTTGCAGGCGATGCTAGTGTTTAGTGGACAATTCTAGGCAGTGACACTTTTCCCAACTCAACCGAGCCAAGTTTCCTCTCGGCTGTTCTCATCTTCCTCGAGTGAACCGTGTTCATCTGTTCCTGTTAACCCCTCTCCAAAAAGAGCTTTTTATAACTCGTAGCCCCTCTCACAGCCTCCGTTCTCCCGTTTTAGTGGTAGCAGGTAAATATGAGCTTTACTAGTTTGGAATTATTTTTTTGAGAGTAAAGGTAGAAGATGGCTGTGAGGCGGGAGTCTGCACACAACGGTGCTGTTTTCTCCAAGGCAAGACTACAAAGCGGTTTACAGACAGTTTTAACTTGAAATAGCCTTTGGCGCCCACTTTTTGTGTGAGCTAATGATGCTTTCACAGCATCACTTTGTTTTGGATGGAAATTTTTCTTGTGTTTTGCGTGAAACACAAACAAGTCAGTAAAAGCAACAAAAGAAAAGCTAAGAAAGCTTTTCCAAATAAAACATACACATTGGAATGAGAGAAAGGCTAATAATAAATCCAATAAAAAACTTAGTTGACGCGTTCTGTGTAAGAGAAGTAAAATTGAATGGATGCAAAAGGCGCAAGGTTCAGTTTTCGTTGGGTTTCTTTGAGGAATCTACCGCCTAGGGGCTTAAAAAAGGGAACACGTGGCTTCAATATGGGTCCTGTATGGAAGAAATAAGTCCCCTTGCTCCTGTAAAAACCGCCATTGTTAGCTAACGCTACAAGAAAGGATTAGTATTCACTTTTGGGGTGAGAACGGTCTTGGTTATCAATGAAACAAAAATTCAGATAATTAATATAGAAACTGAGCAAATGTGAAAGTACTTGCACATGGGAAAAGAGAGTCAACTGTTTCGTTTGAAAATTCCTAAGCATAGTTTAGCCTTTGTTCTACTGGACGGTTTGGCGCTAAAAAGTAAGACAGGAAACTAACTGAACAAGCCGGGGCAAATGCGGTTCGCCCGGCCACGCGGCCAGTCAAAATCGCGCTCAAGACATGCCGCTCCTAAGCAACTGAGTGGGCCCAAGGAAACACCGTTAGCCCGGCTAGCACCAGGCGCGATCGCGGTTCTCCGGGCGGAACCCAAAAAGAAAGAATAAGCCGGGACAAAGACCTTTCGCCCGGTCGCGTGGCCAAGCTACCTAGGGTCCAGCGTTACGCAACAGCCATGTGTTACAATTGGACGTCTTTTTTCTCTCCTTTTCTAAGTCAAAGCAAAACTCGTTTCCGGTTTACCACGTGTTCCATGAAACCCAATTGCCATCGGAAGTCGGAGTTCACGGCATATCTTAGTATTTAGTGAAGTGTGAGACTAATTATAGGTCTCACTGCAAAGTGTACAATGAAAATTGCCCTTACCACAAGTTGCACCTTATGATCTGCCTTAGTAAGGTATATTTGACCTGAAGGAAGACCATTTTAAAGCTACATCGCACATCGTTGGATGTGCGCATGATCTTTCATTGCGTTGAATAAAACTTACATTTTTGGTGAACGAGTGAGTTTTGGTGAAACAGCAAGCTTATTCGATAACAAAGCTGTTAGCTTTGGTTTTATCGCGCGACGGGAGAGTCTAGCTGCTGCGCGTATTTTCCAGGCAGCCCGTGCTGCTTCCGAAACGCGAAACAGTAGCAAGGACAGCGATTTGCCGTGGCGAGGGGACAAGGTCGGGCGTGCGCGCCGGGGCGGACATGCCCAAACCCGGCAAGCTGTTCGTGATTTGTCCGCTAGAAGCCAGGAGCTCTTAGCCTGCGTTGGCCGGACTTGTCTTCCCATCCCCGGCGAAGCGACGCAAGGCAACCTCGAGCGCCAGGTCTCCGCTGGACTAGTCAGTAGGGCTGCGGTAGTGGGGCCAATAGGACGTGTCGTAATCTCGTCTCCCATAAGGCTAGCTAGCCTAGTTGTAGCTCATTAATTTCTTACGTCTTCTCGTTTTGTACTCCACAAGAGAGACTCGACACATCACAGAAAACTTGTTTAGCGCAAAAAAAACAAAGTTTTTGGTTAGGCTACCGTTCTAGTTAGCCCAGAGATTTTAACTACAACGACAACTAAAGCACCGCCTCCACAACTATACTACAGTTTGTTTCCTTGTGTGGGACCGGCCAGCGACAAACAGCCATCTTCCTCGACGAATTTCTGAGGAAAATTTTAAAAAAGCCATAAGTTTTTGTAAAAGTGCAAGCGACTTTGAACACTCTCCAAAGTCCTTTTTAATCAAAATTCCAGAAAAGAGAGCCTTTTTAAACCCACATTTGGACCATTCAACTTTGCACCTCTTCATTCTTCTAGCAGCGCCCAAAAAGAAAGAAAAAAGCGTTTGAAGAGCATTTTGGAAGACTAAGTTTTGCGTTTCTAATCACCACGGGGCAATCTCTCATTAGGTTGTTACAGTTTGCTCCTCAACCAAACCGTGATCGTTGATTCCCCCCCCCCCCAAATCCCCCCCGCAAATCCCAACGTTATCTTCACCCTCGCCAGAAGAAGCATCTTTTGACTTTCGTCGGATCCAACCCCACATTTTCATAATGGAAAACGAACTCGGAACCACCGAAGTCCCCAACGATCCAGGGTAAATTGAAAATTTTCTCTTATTTGTATCTGTCATTTTTTCAACATTTTAGTGATTGCCTATTCGTCCATAGTAAAAAAGTGAGAAAAGGGGGGAAATGCGTTCGTTACGGGATTAATTTACTAATCTGTGCGTGTGTAACTGTGATAATTAGGAAATCGTGGACTGTAATGGCACGGTACGTAAAATGGCCACGTGGAGGGGAATAAATGCTGAATGAGTAAAGGTGGGGATAAAGGGGGTGAAGAAGGGAAGGATTAAGTGTCGAAAGTCATCAAGGGAGAGAAAGTAAGCAGGACATTTTGACTAAAATGATAGAAAATAAGAAGTTGAGGTCAAGGCTTCCTTGGGAGTTTTTATCAATCTTATCAAACATCTTAATTGATCAAGTGTTTCCCCTTTCTCTGTCTAGCTAGTGCACTTTCATCGGGGTTGCGGGAGAAACTCCTCCTCCCCCTTCTCAACCCTAATAAGTAGGGTTTCTTTCTTTCTCTTATCATTTCTCGTTTTCTTGGTTTCATTTATTTGTACATGTTTCGTTATGACTTCCCTTTTGAAGTAGGCTTTTGTCTCGTCTTACACCTTCGCGTTCTCCCCCCCATGTGCGACAGTGTCAGGTTAGTTTGTCACCCACGGCTTGAGAAAGGGTTTCTTTTCTCGTGTAGTATTGTGAAAACGTACTTGTTAAGGCCATTGTGTACCTTTTTTCTTATTCTTTATGGACTGAAGGGAGTAACGAGAAAATTGTATGGACGTTTTTTCCATAATTGTTGCAGATTTTCGATGATTTTTCGAGCAGAATTTTAAAAGTGATAGTACCTGGAATCTAAAGTGGGAAAATTTCCGAAATTCAGAATTTTGGAAATATGTAGAACATTTCTTGAACAAGTTACATTATCTTTGCTCTATTTCAAAGATATCTCGTCGTAAAAGATGCTAGGGATGGTCAATTAAAACCTTACTGTCAAAATAAATAATACCTAGAATCTAAAATGGAAAAATTTCCGAAATTCAGAATTTTGGAAAAATGTAGAACAATTCCCTGGACAATTGTAAATTACCTTGGCCTTATTCCAAAGATAACTCTTCGTAAAATTCGAGGGATTATCAATTAAAACTTTACCATCAAGATTAATGATACCTAGAATCTAACATTGAAAATTTTCGAACTTCAAAATGTTGAGAAAAAAGTAAAACAATTCCTTGAATAATTGTGAATTATCTTTGCCTTTTTCCAAAGATTCTAGGAATTGAATTGAAAGATTCTAGATTCTTCGTAAGATTCTAGGAATTGTCAATTAAAACTTTACTGTCAAGATCACTTCGAGAAGCCTTGATTGGTAGATGCAAAATTGTCCACGTAAGTTTTCCATGTAATCGTCGTTTAGAAAAGGACGGTAAGCAGTGGCCTTAAAGCGTTTTTGGTCTTTTGACAGCTAGTCTCACTTATTTTCTCAGTGAAAATTGCAAATGACAGTTGCAATGGCTAACCAGCTGCTCCGTTTATGGCCATTATTTACGATTTGGGGCTACCCGGTAGGAATTTTGCGCTCGAAACTTGTTCCGCTAGTCAGCTAATCCACTTCCTTGGCCTAGCATAATTAACATAGTTGCAGTAATAACAGGCTCACTCGCACACAGGTAGGCTTGCTCTGGACTCTCGTAGTAGACAACAATATTGCTTAAATGTGTGTTTAAAAATAAAGAAAGAAGAAGAATTACAGGCGTCGCGAATATGAGTAAAATTGTATTAAGAAGTATCAGCTGTGAGTTTGGAGCGACATAGATATCAGTCGCGTCTCTAGATGAGAAAAAAATCTTGGAAAGTTATCAATTTTCTTGGGCAAATTAGACTCGTACAGCAGATTTTTTTGTGACAAATTCGACGATTGCATGTCTACAGTCAATGCATGGGATTCGTTCACCACGTCGGTGGATTGGCAATTTTACCAATCACTGTTAATTCCCTGTTACGGCCTGCAAGAGGTAGAAATGTTTTTCGATATATCGTAGATTCTGCAATGAAAGGAAAAAGCTCCCAAACGGACAATTGTGCTTCAGTCAAGTTAAAAAAAATTAAGCCGATAAGCTTGTCTTTGATAGAAGAGAGTAGTCAGATTTCTGTCGGAGAATCCAAGACACAGTGTAGATAGTTGAAAAGCTTTTTAAAATAAGGAGAAGATATCGAATCCGTTAAATTTGCCGATTTATTAGTCGGCCAATAAAGTTTTGGCACTCGCGCCCAACGTCTGACTATGTTAATGGGTGCCAGAACTTATTGGACGTGTCATACTGAGAGACAGTTTCGTGCACTGTTGGCCATGTTGTATGGATTTACCTAGTCCATACAGTTTAAAAGATTTTGACAGCTAAATTCCGCTTAATAGTCGGACTTGGGTCGTAAATGTTAGCTAGAATTAACTTTGAAGTATGAAATTCATAGTATGTCATCTTAATTTCCCGAGAATCGGTTGCTAGCTCAAGGCTACTATGCCACCCAAGCGTGGTATAAGGGAATGACATGCGAAACGGCATTAGCGATTTCACCAAAACTATTCAGTATTTTATTAAACAATCGCAGCAGTAAAGTTTTGGATTGTAATAGCTAGTGTACTGTACATCGTCGAGTTTTTATTCAGAAAGGTTTTAGTCAATTTGCCAAAAGCAAATCAAATCTATTTTTTTAAAGAAGCTTGTTTCCATTATTTTTTCATTAGTTTAATTAATTAATTAAATTATACGGCCTCAAAGTAAAATAAAGTACCGTTTACAGAATTTGTTGTCGAAAACGGCCCTCAAATGCGTCGGTTTGTTTCGGATTCGTCACCTAAGTAGTTTCCTGAAATTTCCTAGGTGTCGGATTAGTGTCTAATAATCGAAAAAGTAAATGTTCAGTTAAAAGTAAATGTAGAATTTCTGTTCCGTTTTCGAAAAATACATTTAGGTGGTTCCAGTGAAACTTGCGATCGAATGTTTGCAATTGTAATTTCTGCAAAAAATTGACTAGCTTTTTACAAATTTACAAGTAAATATTTAAAGAAAATCTCGATGATGTGCACTAGAAATTACGATCCAAAACTTTACTGTCACGACTGTTTAATGAAATACTTAGCAGTTTTGGGCGAAATCGCTGACGCCGTTTAGCATGGGATTCCTCTATACCACGCTCGGGTGTGAATAAGAATATACTCAAGAGTGAATGGGAGAAATGAGAAAATTGTGTGTACAATTCTTCCATCACTTGCGTATTAGTCGATAATTTTTTTTACCACAATTTTAAAATGAATAATATTGAGTTGGTCAGTGTTCCGGATAATTACGTATCCGGAAGGGACTTTGCGACTGACCTAAGACACCGCGCGACCTTCACGTGCTTGTGCGCTCGGGGCGTGCGGCTTGACCTTGCTTGACGACAAAATGACGTTTTTTACTTTTAGCTGGGTCGCGGTAGTTGGGAAAAGATAGAGACGTTTGACGGACGAAGGACTGATTTGCTTGTGCTTGTTTTTTCTTGCGTTTTTTGGCCTGTGAGTGTTTTGCGTTTGTTGTGTCAATTTGAATTTTTATTTTGACTGTTTCGTAGTGACTTAGTTAGACTAAAAAATAAACGATTAAATTCCCTGTATGTAAAGCTGCTCCATATAACAGTCAGCAATGAGCAATAACTCGGACGCGTCCACGCGCTGCTCCATGTCCAGTCGATCAGGTCATGCGAGAGCCGCGCGTCCGCTCTTTTCACGTTTCCAGCAGATTTTGGGTGGTTCGCAACGCTTTTTTGTGATAAATCAACTATCTCGTGTACCTCGTGAATTGTCAGAAGGGGGTTTGTGTCAACCAAAGTCGTTATTTGGTCCGGAACGACCTCTTAAGGGCGACCCGGTCAGTCACCATCTTGAAACAAAAATTTCCACTTTGAAACAGCGGACACCGTTTCTTAACCACGGGTTCTTTCAGGACATCAGAAACATGGACTGCATTTTTTTAAAGTCATTTCCCAAGCGTTGAGTCCTTCGTGGAAATTATAACGCAAATCACTGCAATAATTTTCAGCGGTATGGCTCATCTTTCAGCGTTGGATAAAAACTTTGTTTTCAAGGCAAGAATTATCAAAAGTTGGCAAACGTGTCACTGAGAGATCCCTTCTGCTACTTTGTGAAAAAAATGTATGCGCACACAGAGAAATACCAGGGGTGTCTGAATGTGAAAGTGGTCAAAAATCGTCACGGGCTTACTGACCAACCCAATACCTAGAACGTGGATACATTTTTCGAAATTCAGAATTTTGGAAAACAAAACAAAATTCCTTGAACATTTTCTCCGTAACTCTGCGTACTTTTCGATAGTGTATTCGACTAACATTTTAGAATCAATAATACCTAGAATCTAACGTGAAGAAAGTTCCGAAATTCCGAATTTTGGGAAAAAAGCCAAAAAATTTCATGAACAATTGTAAATTATTTTTGCCTTTTTTTCACAGATATCTCTCTTAAGATTCTAGGAATTATCAACTCAAACTTTACTGTCAAGAATACTTCGCAAAACATTGAGCGATAAAAGCAAAATCGTCCACGCAATTTTTCCGTGCTATCGTCCATAAGAGTAGGACGATATACAGTAAGCCTTAATGTGCAGACTAGAGCAGTTTCAGAAGGTCTTGCGTGGCCACATCCATGATAGCAGTAGCGTCGTTTCTGTTTTTCTCGTGTGTCACTTTCCTTCTGCTGTTTCGTAACCTGGGCGACGTGGGTTTTCTTTACCTGGAGCAGTTCGTTTTACCTCGTCGCTTTGGCTTTTGACTTGACGTGTTTTGTATGCCATCTCGTGACTGGGACCAACCAGCACGTGACTACGACTAACTTGACGGCCATTGTTAAGCCCCCCCCCTGCCAGCTATTTCTGCAATACACGAGAAGTACTGTGCTCCAAAGTATTGGTTATGGGTCAGACAGCTTGTGTACCACGAGTTTGGGAGGAACAGCATCTACGGAATCTTGGGGAGTAGCGTTTCCTGTTGTATACAGTCCGCTTTGATGCTTTTTGTTATAAGGAAGTTTTCTTCCCCCCAACTAAGGTGAAAAATTCGTTGGGAGGGCCGTAACAACCTATTAGCTTTGCCAGGGCTCTTCATTATTATTCTTTGAAGTAACTCGTTTTCTGATTATGCTACACCGGTTGTTACCTGCTCGCCTGTGCTAACAACAGAAAAGAGAAGAGAGCGAGAGAGAATTGTAACGCATTTTGAAAAGTTTGGGAACCGCGAAATGATGTAAGCATCGAGTTAAAACTAGTGAGAAATCTGTGAAACGCCACCAGAATTGAGCAAGTTGGAAAGGAAGGAGATGATAATAATGACGATGGAAATCATGAGGGTTTGGGGAGGTGCATTAATCGAGCCCCGGTCCTGAGATTCAATGAGGACGGGATGCTGAGCAGAATTTAAAATTTTGTGGAAAAAAAGGAAACATTCGAGAGAGCGAGCGAGAATTTCACCGCAGAATTTGCATTTTAGCATGACGAACATGGCAAAGTCCGTTTTTTGTAGCAATTTTTTGAAAGGTTTTTCCCTTTTTGTGAATATTTTTCGTGCAATTTCTCCGTTTTCGTTTTGTGTTTTTTTTATTATTATTTTATTTCAATCTCACCCTTTTTACCCGAAAAAATCGAAGTGAAGTTAAGAAAAATAAGTCGGGATAAAAATAAAAAAGTTAGAAAGTTTGTAAGAAACGAATGGCAACAACCGTCAGTGGTCGTAAGGAATTGTTTGGAAAGAACACATTTTACTTCGTTTAGCGATCGTAAAAACCCTAACGGGTACCATTATTTTCTTTCGGGTTGGGGCGGGGCAGCAACATTACTTTTCTCGGGGGTTATGTACCCTGTTTAAGAAAAAACGAGGAGTTTTCGCGAAACTAATTGATGGTTACAAAGTATTAATGATTTTTTCTTTTCTTTTTTTTAGAAAAATGTTCATCGGCGGTTTGAGCTGGCAGACAAGTGCAGAAGGCTTGCGTGAATATTTCAGCAAGTTTGGTGATATCACGGAAGTGATGGTGATGAAGGACCCGACAACGAGACGTTCCAGGTAAATTTATCATAAAAAACGATCGGGGAGCTGGAAGCAAGGAAAGCTATGGTTTACGCATAGGAAGCAGCGCCCTGAAATAGTTTTGCGGGTAAAAGCACGTGTTATGAAATGCCTAAAGTGAGAACCTGTGATTTATTAGTCGTTATTAATAAAAACTAGTATTATAAGAGGGCAAAATGTCTAAGTGCAGTACCATTTTTTTCTGGACGTCGCATTACTGTGCCATCAGGAAAGAGCTAAGACACTTTGAAATACGACACGAAAGGCTCAACAATGAAAAGTTCGCATTAGGGGAGGTGGTAACAGAGCAGAGAGAATTCAGTTCAGTTTCGTGAATCTGATTTCGACTCGTTTGAACTGAATTTGAATTTCAGCCTCGAGTGTCAGAATTTCAAATAAAATTTACTAAAAAGCGATTGAGTTGTCGGAAATTAGGTTTTACTTGAATTATTAACTTGCAAAAATTAGAGTTCAAATTCCAAAAGTTGAATTTGTGAAATATGTGACCAAATGCTTTCAAAAATTTCTCAATAGTCCGTTTTCAGCGTAAGCAAGGCGAAAATGGACCTGTTTATCCTGAATTACGTCGTACTACTTTCGTATAGTTTCCGCGGTGCGGAGAGTTTGGAAAACCTCAAAATGAATGAAGTTGACTATATATTTGAGGAATTTGTAACGTTTGATAGTAGCGCTTACCTTTCTTGTGCACAAATATGTTTTTGTCCAGAGTGTTCTAGAAAGTGATAATTTCTTGTTTGAATGAACTTGCAGTCAACTTTTCCCCCAGTGATAGCAGCTAATCAACTCATTAAAGCACCACCTCTCGGAACCGTTATTCCCCCTTGCCGTGACCTCCCATAAATAGTTTTGATATTGTTACCCTAAATCACTTTTACGACAGCGCTTTTTCAAATCTGGATAAATTACCCCAAATTCAGGTAAACAGTGGTGTTTATTTGGATAATGCCACTAAAGTTTACTCGCGTTTGGCAAAAAGACTTTGATAAAATACAAAAACCTAAACCCAAAAACATAAATCCTAAATTGAATTAATCAATGTGAATGTGTGTATAAATGCCTGTTGTGTAAAGTACCTGAATGTGTGAAAGAAGATGACAGAACATGGCTGTATACAAGGCAATGAGCGCAGTTCACGTTATTAATACAGTTAATACTGTAAAAAAAAACGTAGATAAAGGTCTCCAGCGAGCCTTGCGCACGCTGAATTAAATAAAATAAAAGAACGAAAAAATCCTTCAATCGTCCATAAGAGAAGGGCGGTATTCAGTGGCCTTAAAGGGCAATGGACACCAAAAGGCAAATAGAGATTTTGATGGGTTATCATAATACACATTATTCTAAGAGTAGAGAATTTTGTTTCGTTTTTTTCTGACCAGCCGTTCTGGAGATATTTATTTCTAAAGTTTTGGCCTTTTCCCGCCCAGGAGAAGCGTGTCGTCACTGACGGGAACATTTGAATTTCAGATTTCTTATATCCTCAATATCTTCGTTATCATTCAGCACCTGAGGAAAAGACACTTATATCCGGAAACTAGATTTTTCGCTCTTTATTATAAGGTAAAGTTGTTTTTTTTTGTCCGTTGTCCTTTAAGGAGGTAGCGATGTAAAGGAGGTTGCAGATGTACTCTTTTTAAATAAAATATTACTCCTGATGCCTGTTACGAAAAAAGAAATGGAGTTGAAATCCATTTCCCTCCCACCGTTTCGTTGTTGATTTTTCTTTTTCGTTTTGGTATTTGCAGTCACTCGAAAAATTGGAAGTCACATGTTCATCACTTAAGGCTCCCATAAAGGGAAGAGTAACATGGGACAGTCAAGATTTTAAAAACACTTTGTTATCTCCCGTTTATCTCTTAGTGTTCTTTTGCTGATTCTCGTGATGTTAAAAAAGGTATTTTATGATAAGATAAGTGCCCTTAATCTCAGGATGTTGCAAGACGGAAGAGACCTCAAGAGGAGGAGGATGTGTGGTGGGGGAGCTAACGTGTTTCACATTGTGTGTAAGACGAGGGAAAATCCTCTTGCCTTGAGAGGAGAAGAGTTGAATGAATCCATCAGCAGCTCAGCCTCCCTTCCAATCGTTTGCATTCACACGCGCCACTGAAAAACACAAAAACCACGGTATTCCCCCTTGCTTTTTGTACAGCAACCATCACAACAATGAAACTTGGGGAGGGGCCCAGACATGGACAAGTTCGAGATCCAATTCAAGTCCAATTTTTTTATTGATCTTTTTAATCAATTTTAAATCATAGTGATAATACAAGTAAATTCTCACGTGGAAATGCAATTTGTCCTTGTCTTGGGTTGGCACCCAATAACAATGAAAACTTAGCGCAGCCTTTCTAGTCTTTGAACCGGTGACTTTTTTTATTTATTTTATTCTGGGGCCATGTGTGTTATTTCTGATATAGTTTTTTTTCAATACCGTTTCCAAGTGGCCGTTCCAGCGAGAGTAGATTTATTAAAAATTAACTCGTTCGTAATGTTTGCGTGTTTCTGGAATTAGCTTCAGTTTGAATTGCGGATTACTGCAGCGATAGTGTGACCCAACCTAGTTTATTACTCCCCAAGTCTCATTTTAGATTAGGAAGTGTGAATTGTAGCGTACTAAAGCTGTGAAGTAGCAAAAGTCGTTTGTGGATTGGGGATGGGGGGTGGGAGTGTCATATGTAGGCATTTAGACCCCCTTTTTTCATACTGTGTGGTCCCATTAGTATCCTCTCCGAAACATGGAAGGTGTTGAGATTAAAGAAGAGAAATGGTAGCTTTTCCTTACATTAGCAGGAATTTTAGCGTGGAGTCGGCAAAAAACCTATTAGCGTTGGCATTAGCGTGTCTTTTTCTTGTACGTGTACCAGTAGTTGTAACTGCGAATAGTTTCGGTGTGTTTTAATTTAATTGAAGGTGCAGTAAGATCCTTGTTATACCCAAACCTTCGCCTTAAGGCCACTGTATACCCTTTCTCTTATTTTACATTGACTGAAATGGGAGGAAACGAGAAAATTGCGTGGACGAATTCTCCGTAATTGTTGACCATTTTTCGATCATTTTTCGACCAAAAGTTTAAGCTTAATAATACCTAGATCCAATTCTAACGTAAATAAGTTTTCGAAATTTAGAATTTGGGAAAAAGCAAGAACATTCGTTGAACAATTTGATATTATTTTTTCCTTTTTTCAAAGATATATCTTCGTTAAATTCTAGGAATTATTAATTAAAAAAATACTGTCAAGATTACTATATACTTTGTGTATTACCAAAATTTTAACATTAATAATAACTAGAACCTAACGTGGAGAAGTCTTTGAAATTAAGAATTTCGAGAAATAGCAGACAAATTCCTTGGACAATTCTAAATCATTTTTTCTTTTTGTCAAAGATATAATATTCTGACAAAGGTTAAATTATTAATGCCTAGAATCTAACGAGGATAATGTTTCGAAATTCAATGTTTTGGAAAAAAGCAAACCAATTCCTTCGACAATCGTAAATTATCTTCGTTTTTGAAAGATATTCTAGGGACCAGTTAAAACTTTACTTTCAAGATTTTCCCATAACTGCGGCGTATTCTTTAACATAAGATTTCGACACAAATTTGAAAATTAATAATACCTACAATCTAACGTGAAGAATTTTCCGAAATTCAGGGTTTTGGAAAAAAGCAGACAAATTTCTTGAACAAATCTAAATTATCGCTACCTTTTCTTCAAAGATATCTCCCTAAGATGTTTGTAAATGTTCCCCCCTCTTTCATCCAAGAAGTGTAAAAGTTGCAACTGCCGATAATAAATGCAACCGTCAATAGGCTGCGCCTACGATGGTTCGAAATTAAAAAAAAATATCCCTAAGATACCAAGGATTATCAATTAAAAGTTTACTGTCGTTGTTGTATTGGATACGGACGAACTATGTCGGCAATCGACACATTATCGTAAAAGTTTACTGTCAAGGTTACTTCGAGGAACATTCAGTGGTAAATGCCAATTCGTCCACGCAGTTTTTCCATGAAATCGTCCATGAGAGAAGGTCGAAATAATCTGTCTAATTGAAAAATATGTAACAACTGTTAAAAAAAGTAATGCAGAAATCGTGAATAAAGGTCAACAAAGAGCCTTGCTCACACAGAATTAAAGAAAAAGAAGAAAAAGGACGGTATACAGTGGCCTTAATGCCACGATAAATAGGCACGTTGTACCGCGGATGATCGAGTCCATCCCCCGCGCAAAGTGGGCTGGGTCTAACAAGGTCTTCTTGCTGTGTCCTATAGAAACAAAAGTGTGTTTGTTTGGAAATAAAAATGATGCGCTTCGGCAATAAGAGAGAAAGCGATGGCCAACACTAACACAAGCCCTTTTGTGTATCGTTAGGGGTTTTGGGTTTGTTACGTTTGCGGAAGCTGCAGCTGTGGACAAGGTGTTGGCGGCCGGTACTCATGAACTCGATGGCAAGAAAATCGATCCCAAAGTTGCGTTTCCGCGACGAGCCCATCCCAAGGTACGTTTTTGATTATTTTTGCTTTTTTATTGTATTATTTTTTTTCTGAAGGGAGGTTAAGGGGAATTTTCGTATCTTTTCGGAAAGTTTTGGTTAAGACAATTTCCGGTGCTCGGAAGACGATGAATAAGAGTTTTACAAGGAAAGTGAATCAGTGGGAACATTTTCCCAGAACTGAAAGAGCGGCAATGATTTGGTGTCATTTCTTATATTGACCGGTCTTTGCTTATGTTCGGACGTTTCTTGTTTTCCGTGTGCGAGCGTATGAGTGTCATATGTTATGATATTATTGGTCGTCTCTTGCAGATGGTGACTCGGACCAAGAAGATTTTCGTCGGAGGCTTGTCGGCGCCTACTTCCTTGGATGATGTCAAGTCGTATTTTGAACAATTCGGCAGAGTAAGTTAGCGTTTCGTGTGATCCTTTTTTTCTGTTTTTTTTTAGTTTTTTTTTAAAAAATAGACTGTATTTTAAACATTGTTTTTGCTGCCGTATTGCTTGTATTGGTTTTCAACAAAACAAGTAACAGTGTCAGTACTGTACCTAACGAGGCGTGTGGCTGTCAACTGTTGTTTGCATACATAATAGAAGAGTATCGTTTGGGATCCCGTTTTTGTTCGTGTCAAACGGAGAGTGCAGTTCCGTTTTTATTTCCTAGAAAACGTGTCTCATTCGTTTTCTCGTTTGTTTTTATGCGCATTTTTCCAGGTGGAAGATGCCATGCTGATGTTTGACAAGCAGACAAACCGTCACCGAGGTACGTTGAAATTTTTTAAATTCTCCTTATGGATCTCATATATGACTTGTTTCGTTCTTACGTTCATATGGTTTAAGTTAATGTTACGGTTGTAGCATTTTTAACGTTATTGTTTTGAAGTCAAACTTACGGCGAAATTGAAAGGGAAAGAAAAAAATTTAAAGAAATTACGTTGCGAATAATTTTGTATACATAGGATGAAGAGAACTTTGATCTTACTCGTCGAAATTTATAATGATTTATAAGGGTCTATCATGATTAATTATGATAACTATTATATGATAACTATGATTTATAATGTTTTATAAATTCATAATGGTCCTTAATTTATAATGTTTTATAAAATTATAATTATGCATAATTTATAATTTACAATGTTTTACAGTAGAATCCACTTATAACTATGGTTAAACCCTTTAAAGGTCCGTGGGCACCAAAAACGCATATATACAGATTTTGCTGGATTATTTTAATACACATTATTCGAAGAATAAAGAATTTTGTTTCGATTTTTTCTGACCAGCCGTTTTGGAGATATTTATTTCCGAAGTTTTGGCCTTTTCCCGCACATGAGAATCGCGACGTCACGGAGGGAAAACTTGAATTTCAGATTTCTTATTTCCTAAATATCTTCGTTATTATTTCGCACCTGAAAAAAGGCACATATATCCGGAAACTAGATTTTTCGCTCTTTTTTATAAGATAAAGGTGTTTTTTGTTGTCCATTAGCCCTTTAAGGAATGCGTTTTTGGTCGTAAAGTGAGATTTTTCTTGTGATCAAAAATTTACTTAAATTACTATAGAAGTTTTAACACACGAAAAGACCCATTTTCTTGTATTAAAATTTCTCTAGTAATTAAAGTAAATTTCTCCCCATCAGAGAAAGGTCGACTGATAAGTTTTTGCGAGTTTTTTTTTCCTTGTAAGAAACCACAAGGCGGAAGCTGAGTTGTTCTAGTTGCGTGTTTTATTTGCGGCCGTAGGGGAAGTCGGCGTACCGTGCGGGCGATAATAAGTTCATGTGTGGAGTTAAGTCAGGCGAGCGGAGGAAGAGAGCAAAGTGGAAAGAGGGAGAAAAAAAAGGGAAAAGAAAATGAACCCAAGTTTCTTGTCCTTCTCGTCTCCTTTCCCTAAAAATAACATCCGAAAGGGAGAGAATGAGAGAGAAGATGAGCGTCGAGAGATGTAGAGACGAGCAAGGTGCATTCTTCTCTGCCGTCTCCCCAAAGATGTGTGTATGCATATGTGGGGAGCAAAGTAGGTGACTACTATATTGCTTCAGACATGTGACGGCTTTATGGAGCTCTTTAAAAAGAAACTTGTGTGGCAGACACTTACAGAAACAAGATATTTTCCACCACCCGCAAAAAAAAAATTAAAACTAGGTTCACACATTACGCGATTCGCGTCTAACCCATGGTGCTGTCCTGCATACGCACATGCAAACAAATTTGGAGAGAGTCGCGTGTGGATTTAGAGTGGAGTCCGTTTAATTGTATAGACTCGGTACAAAGTATATTTAAATATATATCAATCGTATTAGCGTATTGTAATTTCAGTCGTATTATCGTATTATATATTTCAGTCGTATTATTTTATTATTATATTTTAATCGTATTATTAGCAAAGTATATTTCAATGGTATATAAAAAAGTTTATAAATAAAAGTATATAAGTATTCCATTGTTCGCCGTACATTTTCGTTTTAGGTAACTGGATCATAAACTGAGTATGTAATTATGCGTAGTATACACTTAACCCATATACAAATTAATGGACGCCACTGTACCCCAGTTTCAGCTAGTCTCAGTCTGTGTGAAAGTTTTCAATGATAGGTGAACATAATAACAACGAAAAATCCCGTGAGTATGTAAAAGTAATGTTTGCATTAGGAAAGAGAAATCCAAGTGTCGTAGAATTCTTGTAAGGTAAAATCTGCATTAAGTGTCCTGTAAAAGCTGGTACGGCTGATAGCTGTATTTAGTGTTAGTAATACCGTTTTTTGTAAGCAATGAGATGGAGTTTAGAGAAGGTTGGGTACAAACTGCGTGTAGTATTGCGGGCTGGTACTTTTTGTGCAACGCTTTATGGGCAGGGAACAGTAGGGTAATAACACGCTGAAGTAGTGGGTAAAGCCGTGTTTAGGGTGTAGTACAGTTTTAGCAGGTGTAAGAGGGGAGGGGCGAGGATCATCCATCATTCCGGACTTTGACATGAGCAAGTTTAAATTGGAGCCTTGAGGATTCCGTGGCGGAATTTGACTGGGCTTGTTACGTATGCGGTGGAACGAACGATTTCCAGTTCCAACCACGTGACTCGATGCCATTCTCCACGGTATTGTACCGTCAGGCTCATTTGCTCTTTTTTCTTGGCCTTTCCCTCTCTCTGTTCGTCAGTTGACGGAATCTAGCAGTACAAAGAGAGTAGCGAATAACAGGAGAAAATACTGGACAACTCTGTGTATAATGTCCAGCAGAGACAAACAAAGACACCGCGAAATTGTCAGTAGGAAGCAACTTGGGCAAATGTGATTGTGATATAGGGGAGTCTAATGCTAAACGGCGTCAGCGATTTCACCAAAACTGCTCAATATTTCATTAAACAATCTTGACAGTAAAGTTTCGGATCGTAATATGTAGTGCATTTCGTCGAGATTTTATTTGAAAATTTCGTAGTCAATTTCTGAAAAAGCGAGTCACATTTCAATCTTCGCCGGAAATTACAATTTGTTTCGTAGTTATCAATTAAGATTTTTTTAAAAAGTTATGTGATAAATCCTAAAACAAACGACTGATTCGAGAATTTGTAAAGAAACGCGAATCACGTTCAATTTTTTTGCCAGAAGTTAATATTTGTTTTGTAGCTATCACTTAATGTATTTATTCTTTTTAAAAAAGTAATGTGATAAATCCTAACAAAAAACTGATTTTAAATCTCCTTTCGTCAGTAAATTAGATAAACGGGGCTTTAATATGCCTTGAGGTCTTGTAAGTGAAAATACCTTTTTTTAATTTGACATGCTTTTTACGGATTGACTAAAAACTGCTTACAAATTATCTAAATCTACAGTGCACCACTTACCTACAGTGTACACACCACTGCAAGTCCACTGTCTTGCTTCCTTCTTTTATGTACGATTCCATAAAAAACTTGCGTGGACGATTTTTCATTTACCATTCAATGTTTCTCAAAGTAGTCTTGACAGTAAAGTTTTAGTTAATAATCGCTAGAATCTACGAAGAAATATCTTTGAAAAAAGGTGAAGATAATTTACAATTGTTCAATGAATTGTTCTACTTTTTACCAAAATTCTAAATTTTTGAAACTTCTGCACGTTAGATTCAAGGTATTATTAATTGTAAAATTTTGGTCTAAACGTTATCGAAAAATACGCAACGATTATAAAGAAATCGATCACGGAATTTTCTGCTTTCTCCGATTTAATCCATATAAAATAAGAGAAAGGGAATACCCGGTATCAAGAGGTTTATTCCCGGTATATTCAAGTTTGCAGGAAATCTTTGACTGGTGAGTAATGAGGGTTCTTTCAGCTACTTGACTCGCATTACTCCCCACATCTTATTTCATGTGAACAAGGGTAGGAAACCCTTACCCTTTAAAAAAAGGAATTTCCTGGACAAACTGTAGGGTACCTACATGAAAATTCCAAACTAATCGTGGAAAACGGACACGTTACCCATTCTAAATTCAGACTTCCCCCTTTCATCTCATTTCTTTTACGTTTTTCTAAATCGCGTTCAAAAATGCACAAGCGACCGCTATGCACATTGCTTTACGGCGCAATCGTGCAAACCCGACCCAAAGGCATTGTATAGGGATTCAAACTTGTCCTTCGATCCACAAATTTTGCCTATTTTTTTATTTTCTTCTGGAAAACACTAGTTTCCATTTATATTGACGTGGAGAAAAGAGTTCAATTTTATAGTCCGAGCACAGGCATTGTTACGTTTTTCTGCGCCCATGCAAAAGGCCATAGAGGACGGACTTAAAGAAATAAAAAGAAGCGAGATTATAGACTTGACGGGGAACTAGAATACATTTTTATTTATTTTTTATATATTCTTTTTCTTCTATTTGTCAGCGGCGTGAGTTTTGCTCGTTGTCGGACATTTCAGCCTTTTTAGTCGCCAAAAAGGATGTTTTTTCTTTATTTTGCAGAATTACTGTTTTTACGTTATTTTCAAGAATTACTGTTCTTACTTTATTTTCAAGAAGTAAATTTTTACTTTAATTTTCAAGAATGAAAGGCAAGAGAACAGGAGAATTAAAGGGGTGGAGGACGAGATTTAAGCTCCGCACCTGTCTTATGTAGTACAACCTGCTTTCCTTTTTTATGTACGCAGTAATAGTCAGCCAGCAAGTGGCAGTAGCTGCTGCTGCTGCTTTCTGCTGCCAGCGCTGCATAGATTGCATGTGCGGCGAATTTTTTCACTGAGCAGTGAGTTCTATTTGTGGACGACGACAACTTCTACGAGTTTCAAAGATCGTTTGAAGGAGAGCAAGAGGGGAGGAAACAAGCGGCTGATGGTCCGACGTCACAAGCCACGCATTCTCTTTAACTCCCCGAGTCCGCTGATTGATTGCAATCAAAGTCAAAGAAATAATTTGGCAAGAAAGCTCGTGCGTCCAAAACTTTTTAAAAATAAAACAATAAGACAGGTTTCACGTGACGATGGGCGCAAGTTTGGATTCCCGGCTCTCGTGACGTCATCATATGATAAAACGTGACAGGAAAGTATAGAAATAGAGGTGGAACCTCGCCCTTACGCAAAGGTGGGAAGATTTTGCTATGTATAAGGTCGAAATGAAGCGTCGATAGTTTGAAATGAGCGTCGGTCACTGAACTGAAACGCTAAGAGGGGGAGGAGCAAATGGAAGAATGGAAGAAGATTCATCATACGTTGACGAAACGATTTCCAAGAGAAAGACACAGGGTTTGGGGTTTCAGATTCAGGGAGACTGATGAAAACTTGGGCCCGTTGAGGTATGGGAGGTCCATCTGTCTTTCACATGAGTTGAACATGTTCAAGATAACATTGACCATTAGAAAGCTTATGGTTCGTGTGTGGTGGGGGGTTAGGGTGGGGGTAGCGTTGGTTATTGATGGGAGTTCGAGCAAGCAGAGCGATTGGGGGGAGAAAGGGGCTAAAATAATGTCGGTTCGATTGGAAGAAATCTTTCCCGCACACGGAAGATATATGTTGAGCTTTTTTCGTGTCTGTGGGGTTTGTTTTCGTAATTTTAGTCCGTTAAGAGTGCCGGAATGTCAGTCGTAAGCTAGGAAAGCGGTTTGTCACGTAATTCTTGAGGGGAAGACTACGAAAATTACCCTTTCCGTGGCGGGTAGTAATTAAGGAGTCTTGTAATAGACTTCCGGCTGATACATTACTGCGACTCTGAAGCAAAAAAAATCTCCGTTTTTCTCGATTTTTTTACATGATTTTTTAGATTTAGAATTTTAAAATTTTTACTTCGGGCCGATACATTACTGCAGATAAAGTCTCAAATTTTGTGGGAACTTATTGTTTTATTATTATTTTAGATTTTTAATGTTTAGATTTTAGATTTTTAGTTGGCGGGTAGTAACTGAGTAGTCCTGTAATAGATTCCGGCTGATACATTACTGCAACATTACTGCAAGAAAGTCTCGAATTTGCTGAACACTTACTTTTTTAAATTTAAAACATTTAGATTTTAGATTTTTAGTTGGTGGGTAGTAATTATGGTGAAGTTTAATAGACTTCCGGCTGTTACATTACTGCAATATTACTGCATAAAAGTCTAAATTTTCTGAGAACTCATTTAATTTTTTTTCAGATTTTAAATTTTTAGATTGTAGATTTGGGGGGGCCGTTAGTAGTTAAGGAGTCTATAATAAACTTCCGGCTGATACATTACTGCAACATAACTGCAAATTCTATTTTCTGAGCACTTATTTTTATAAATTTTGTGTTAGCTTTTACTTTATTGTTTTAGAATTTAGTTTTTTAGACTTTATCGATGTTGTACCTGACCTGCGAGATTGATGTGTTGTTTAACAAGATTTTCTCTTTTGTCTTTGGCAGGTTTCGCCTTTGTTACGTTTGAAAGCGAAGATGTGGTGGATAAAGTGTGCGAAATCCATTTCCACGAGATCAACAGCAAGATGGTAAATCAAAAATTGCATTTTCCCCGACCATTATTTTTAGCACGACTGGTGGCCCTATCCAGAACTTGTTAACTGTCAACTTGAGGCGTCGCTAACGTTGGCTAACGTCGAACCCATGACTAGGGTGGGGGGTGGGGTGGGAGGGAGGGAGACTTTTTAATTAGTTTCTCTATGGTTTGCTATCTTCCCTCCTTGGTATAATGCCGAGTCAGGTTTTTGACTTAAGAGGGCACCAAATGTATTTTTGGGAGTGTACAGAACCAAAGCATGTGCTGAGGTAGCATTTTCAGGTACTTAAAGCAGTCTCGTATTTTATACCCCACGTGATCGAAAAACGCATCCACGAGGTCTGCTTCCTTGTCTTTCGACCGCCACCCCAATAGCTCCTTCTCCGTTTCCCCCCCCCCCCCTAAATTTAGCTACGCCTTCATTCTCTATTTTTTCGCTTTAACCGCAATCTATATTTCTTTCTTCAATATTTTTCTTTTTCTTTTTTTCTTTACTTTCAATACCCTAACGTAAGCTAGCGCCCGTTATATGTGCCTTGAAGTATAGGCCACTCAGTTTTTCTGTCTTTATTGGTATGATATTTATTATTGTGTTATTAATGTAACGGGTCTTAATTATTTGGGATTTTTCATATATTTCTTCTGTTAATTTAACAGGGTTTTGTTTTATTTGTATTTTTCAGATGTCTGTTTATTAATTTAGTGGGTGTCTTCATATATTGGTTGATTAATTTAACGGGTTATATTTTATTTAGATTTCTCACATATTTGTTTATTAATTTAATGGGGGGTATTTGGATTTTTCGTATATTTGTGTATTATTATTATTATTATTATTATTATTATTATTATTATTATTATTGGTAGTATTATTAGTACTATTAGTATTATTTACTGTGCTTTTGCGGATCTAAAAAATTTAAGGCTTTATTTTTTATTATTTAATTCTTTCAGCGTCTGTGCTTCCTTTATCCCTTTCTGTAGGGAGTAAAATCCCTTATTTCATCTTAAGTGCCTATAAAATTGTGTGCTGCACCAGAAAGTTAACAATCTGCCTCTCTGGAATAGACAGTAATAATACTACTAAAAAGTGGAGGTTAAAAGCTTCAGGCATTAAGGATTGGTAAAGAGGGTGGGGGTGGGGCTTTGAAAGGAAGATGAGGGTGTACTGTTTGAAATGAAAAATTGCGGGTGTCCTCAGGAGTAATTTGAAGAAGTATTGGCAGGAGATGAATTGTTCAAAGAACAAACGGCTCTGAGGAGTCCTTGGCTGGTTCCATCTATTGTTGACTATTTAAGACTTGGAAGTATTGTCACACTTTTTTCTTTCTTTTTGTGTAGAAAGGGGGTTGCTTTGAAGAGTGCATTGTGCAATATTCAGAAACTTGGGATGCTGAATTGATGTGGCGGAGGAGGGGGGTGGGGTTAGTGGAAGGAAGTGTTTTACGTCTTTTAGTACGTGGCGAAGATGCGTTCGAAGTATTGGTAATCGATGATTGAGGAAGTTTGGGGTAACTTTCTTTGTAGGTAGAAAAAATTATCCGAATCGGGATTGTAGCAATCGAAGGAAAGTGGGGGGGTGGGGGTGGGACTTTGGAGCAAAGAAGATGAGGACTCTCGAGCGTAATCTTTTATATGACCAAAGACTATTGAAATGAAGAGGAGAGGAAGAGAAGTGAGGGTTGAGAGGGAGAGTCAAGTGTACCAGTCTTTAGTTGCAGTGCTGGATTTTTTTCTTTTCTTTTTCGAGTCCAAGTTCGATGAAGTGTGTGCTAGAAGTCTGAGCCAGGTTTTATTGGGACTTTGCCTAGGACACAAACGTTCTTTGTAACTAAGGAAAGAGAGAAAGATTTTGCTACAGTTTTCCATTGTCTTGTAAATGTTTTGGGTAGTACTATGATGAAGGAAGGGAAACGTTATTGTTAAGCTTTGGGTAAGAACCAAGGTGTGCTTTATGTAGTATCAGATATGCACCGTTACGAACGAGGGAAATTTTATGATGTGTCGGTATAAAGGTGTACATGCTAATGTACTTTGTGTTTTAGTTTTAGTTTTCTTCTCATATGACTTCCATTGTTAGGCGAAAGTGACAATATAGTTCGTCTTTATTATCCATAGTTCAAAATATTCATAGTCGCGAAATACATTGTTGTAATAATGACATTGCCAGAACGATAAGTTGCGATATTCAGTGTTGCAGTAAGTTTACAGCGTTGTTACAATTGCGATGGCGATGCATACTTGTAGCAAGTAATAACATTCATTGTCGCATTTTAGTAGAATTTTATGACAATTGGCTTATTCAGCGTTGAGATTGCAACTTTCATCCAGAACCGTTCGAAATCCGTGATTATATCAGAGCAATATTCGTTGCACAAATGACAACGTCATTTTTTTGTAAATGTTATAATGTTAAGCATCGTAAGCTTCAGCCTGTTGATGGTTCTTTCAGTAGCTGGTCTTCATTTCCATAAGTACTTTTTAGAAAATACAAATTTGGTGGTACTAGAGCCACAGCGTCACATTTGCTTTTTGTAACATCGTATAATTGTGTTTGTAAACAGGGCCAAGTGCGACAGTATTCTTAAAGGGCAATGGACACCAAAAAACAACTTTGTCTTATAAAAAAAACGAAAAATCTAGTTTTCGGATATAAGTGTCTTTTTCTTAGGTGCGAAATAATAACGAAGATGTTTAGGATAAGACATCTGAAATTCAAATTTTCCCGTCAGTTACGTCACGTTTCTCATGGGCGGGAAAAGGCCAAAACTTTGGAAATAAATATCTCCAGAACGACTGATCAGAAAACTCGAAACAAAATTCTCTATTCTTAGAATAATGTGTATTATAATAATCCATCAAAATCTCTATATGCGTTTTTGGTGTCCATTGCCCTTTAAAGCGTGGAAATTGTTTAAGTTATCATATATTTAGTCCATAAAACCTAATTATTGACTGTCTAACATTTTTTTTCATCACGAAGAAACTTAATCCATTTTTCTGAATTTTTCTTTTTCCTTTTTGTCTCCGTAGGTGGAATGCAAGAAGGCTCAACCCAAGGAAGTGATGTTGCCAGTCAACGTCGCCCGAGGTAGGGCAGCCGTACGAGCAGGATACGGTGAGTTACTCCTGGTTACGCAAGCCACCCAAGGTGCTGCCAACGCGGCTGCTTCCGGAACCTCCCCTCCCGCTAGGTCTGTCTCAGCTTCCGCCGCAGCCGCTGCCGCCGCAGCGGCAGCGGCTGCGGCCAACTCGCCCCTCATGGGGAGTGTTCTCGGAATCGCCGCCGGCATACCTACTACCACCTTAGCCGCCTACCGCTACGCTCCTTACACCGTCCCTGTTTCCATTGCTTCTCAACAAAACCACCATCACCACCACCATAACCTCCACAGCCTGGCTGCTGCCACCTCCCACGCCGCCCATTCCTCTGCCTTGGCCCAACTTTACGGCCCTTTACTCGGCCTAGACCTAGCCGCCAATTGCAAACGATCCTCCCATGCCGGTAATTCCCGCGATTTACCCCACAACCAAACGGGTTTTACCTTTTCGGCGGCCTTTCCCCAAGCGGTAGGCGATTTGGTGACACTCGGGGGCATGCCAACCCTGGAGACCTCCTTGTACCCCATTCCGATAGGCTTGTAAGGCCAGCCGAGGTCTTTTTGCACTTTTTGGGTCATCGTATTCTCTTGTTCCCATGTAAACCTATCGTGTTTACAAATTTCTGCAGTAAGATTACTGGACAACTGGCTTGCCAAAGTTTTTTTCGTCATAAATCCTGTTTTATGTAACCTTATCACGTTGACATATTTCTGCAGTAATACTGGATGCTTATTTCTGCAGTAGTAATACTCATATATATTTCTGCAGTAATAGTACTCGACAAATGGCTAGCCAAACATTTTGCTCGCCCCCATAAAGTCTCTGTGTGTAAATGTAATTTTTTTCTCGTTTGGAAAACCAAATTTGTCTTGATATTATATACTTAACTTATTTATTTAAATATTTAAATGTGCCAAGGAAAGAATTTTTGTCAAGCCAAAAAAATAATTCTTTTCATTTATAATAAATAAATAAATATATTACAATGTTGTTTGCAAGTTAGGAAAAATGCTTTGGAGACAGTGTAAAAAATAATTTTGGGGTATTGAACCTCAGCTGGCCAGTACCTGCGTCTTTTTTTGGGGGGACGTATTTTCCGTTTGACTGCCAAAAGAAATGTCTGTATATTTCTACGAGTAGGCGCTAGGCGCTAGTTCTAGGTCATTTTGTTTTTGTGATTGTTGCCCATGTGCAAGAATGCATTCTTGAAAAGAAGTTGGGGGGTTGGGACAGAGGGTTTTGAAACCCTCTGGCGGATAGAATTTACTCCTAGGACCAGTCCAAAAAGGCCTTAGTGTTTTTCTCCATGTAGCTAGAGTTAGTGATATTTCTTCCCTGATCGAACTAGTTTGGGGTGTTCAAACTGGGAACAGCCACGCCTACTATGCAAAAAACCACCGTAGTATTAGTTCTCTCCCCTCACGGAATTTTTCTAGTACAAAAACGATGATGGGGAGGAACGTTTTCTTTTAGTGTCGAGAATCTAATCTGTGCAACTAGTCTTGATGAGTTTTCTTAGCGAATATAGTTTTGGACATAGTATTTTTTTGTAAAAACCTCAAGTACTAAGCCCCTCCCCTTTCTACGTCCAAATCTCTCCTCCTGCCCCTCCCCCTATGAATTGACAGTAGTTGATGGTAGTTGGACAGATTGACAGTGTAAAAGCAAATAGCTTGGACCAAAGAATTGTGTAGTAGTGTTTTGTTCTTTTGTGGACAAACTTTGGCCCAAAAATTTACTAACGTACGTCTTCCGGTACAGTCACTAGGAAAAAGAATTGAATAGTTATTGCGTAGTCTTGTTCCCCTCCCTGTTGTGACCTGTTTAGCTCCTCCCTCCGTTTTTCTGCGCGTTTAATCTGTAATAGTAGGGACTCCCAAAAATTGCCCACACATAAAATTTTTTAGTCTTAAAATGGTAAACGAGATATAGTTTGGTTTAGTGAACAAATGCTTGTGATGTTTAGGGAAAAAAATATCTTTGGAGTCACATTGTAGAGAGGTTCTAGGGGTAAGATATGAGCTCGGCTTTTTCACAGTGGAAATTTTCTAACCCAACTCGTTGTATAGAAAAAATATTGGGGGTTTGATTGGTTTACTTGGGCTTTGCTTTCACATTTTCTCTTGTGTAACTCAGCAATACACTCTCTGTCCTATACTTTTTGACCAACACGTTTCCTTCTTGCCGCCAAAATTGAAAAAATAACAATAAAAGAAATTAATATTTCACCAAAGAATTTTTCTGTGAATTTTTGAAATATACTAATCCCTTTTTTGGCCGTTTTCCCCCTCGTAGTTCTTTCTTGGTCTTGCATCCCCCTAACTTCTCCTAACTAGTTATCCTTTGTCTGTAGAGCTCATAGTTACACCCTTGTTTTTTTTTAGTTTGGTTCGTTATTTTTTTCTAGTTGCACAATTTTTAAAACAATAAATAAAAAATTAGCAATGAGAGAAATTGCTTTTTAGTCCAGTGCGTTTAGTTGTGACCTAGAACTAGTTGCCGTTTGTAGCGTGTAGTTTATAGGTGATTTCAGAAACACCCGAGGAGAATCGTCCGCGTACTTAGCGGTACCGGGATCTCACCTTAAAAGTGGGGTGGGTGGGGTATGGGGATGTGGGAGGGAAGGTTAAAAAGGGGGAGAAGATAAAAGAAGGTTGTGCTGCTTGTGCTTGGTTGTGATATTGATTTGAGTCTCGTGTAGTGATGATAGATTCTGTTACAGACTTGGTTTGGTCCCTGGGCGCCCTACAAGACGGTAAGTTTTTATTGTTTCCTGAATATTACTGGCATTTTAAAGGGTGAACCAAAGGGTAAATGTATTTTTTTTTGGGGGGGGGGCGTAAATCAGTTACCGTGAACGAAAATGGGCGTGTTGATGGTGACTGGAGAACATAAACCAGTTTAGTGGACAGCTTTGTTAAAAGTTCGTTAAATCCCGTAAAAGCGAAAGAATGCCGTAGACGATAATGCGTCGAATAATCGACGTAGTTTGTCTTAAAACTTAAATTTATTTTAAACTTAAATTCTGCAAAAACAAAGTGGAGGATATGAAAGAATTAAATTTATGAATTAGTGTTCTTGGAAATTTGCAGACATATTTGCGAATTAGGCCTATGTTCCTAATTATAAGACATTTTATCACGTTTGTTTGTTTGGTAGCACGATTCGGAGGATAGTCAGGATTGATATCTGAGCTTTAAGAAGAGACGTAAGTTAACAGTAAATTACTGGCAAAATCCCCTGATGTAATATCCGCAGACGAGATGACGGACTGTCTTCTTTGTTCGGGATAGTAATTCGCGCATCGCGTAGTTCGAGATCCTTCAGCAAAAATTATCTTTTCCTTTAGAAATACTATTTGGTATGACTATTGTCGGAGAACTTATCACATTGCAAAAGTTTTCATTACATTAAAAAGAATCGCTACAAGTGCGACAAAGAAAAACGTAAGGAAATAGAAACTGTGGACTGTCGCTTTGACTCCAGTTATTACGCAGTATTCTTTAAATAATATGGGCAGTAAAGTTTTGGATCGTAATATCTAGTGCACATGGTCGGGATCTTCTTCAGAAAGTTGTTTGCAATTTTATGAAAAGGCCTCCAGATTTTTGAAGTTTTTCCTTAAAGAGAATTTTGAAGAGAGATGAAAAGATGATAGTCCGATGGAGCAGTGTCAGGACTGTAAGAAATGTGCAACAGAACATCCCTGGAAACTTTGAAAAATTTCTGTCAGATCGGCAAAGATGTGTTCGGCATAAGACATCTCTTCTGTTCGTCAATTATGGACGCTTTTGAGCATCTACGTCCTTTAAATTCTGCAGTTGCTTGCAGTATTTGTCATAATTGATAGGTTTGACCGTCTGGGAGTAGCTTTATAATAAAACACTCCTTTAAAATCCCACCTGAATCACAGCATCAACTTCTTCGGGTGGAGCCCAGCTTTACGGACAGTTTGTGGACGATTGTCACTTAATCCTCAAGATCTTTTACTTGTTACATTATAAACAGTCTATTTATCATCTCCCGTAATCATCTTCCTCAGAAAAAGATGCCCCTTTTTTTATTCAGCAATAACTCGGACGCGTCTACGCGCTGTTTCTGTCGCTCAGGCAGTACGGGAGCTTGACGTCCGCCATATTCACATTTTCAGCTGATTTATGTGGTTCACAACGCTTTTGTGTGATACACCGACGATTTTCTGTATCCCATGAATTGTCAGATGTGAGTTTGTGTCCACAATATTTGTTATTTGGTCCGTAGCGAGCACTTAAGGGCAACCCGGTCAGTCACGATCTTGAAAAAAAAAACTTCGAAACAGCGGACACGGTTTCCTGACCACGGATTTCTTTAGAGCGTTAGGGCCATAAATTGCACCAAATTTTTTAGCGGTTTCCGAAGCGTAATTTGTGTGTACCAGAAGTAATTATTTCTTGTATTAATTTCTGCGTGTACGAGAAATATTTATTTCTTTTATTATTTGTAGACATTTCTAGAGATTATAACGCATAAAAAGGCGATAATTTTCAGCTGTACCGCTCGTCTGTCAGCGCTGACTAGGAACTTCATATTCACGTCAAAAATGATCAAACTTTGGTTAACATGTCATTGAGACCTATTTTGCTAGTTTGAGAGCTAAAAAGTGCGCACGGGCATTTAGAGAAATATCGGGGCTTTTTTAATGCGAAAGTGGTCAAATCACTGCACGGACTTTTCGAGTGACCCAATAAATAGAATATCCGAAACCATTGTAGACATAGTCTATTGACAGTTCCATTTATTGAAACAAAATCTTTATCAATACATTTTCATGAAAGGGAGAAATAGCGAACTTTCACGGACATTTTAGGTATTTCTTGACCTTATCAGCTAATAAATATGGACTTTTATAAATAGGAAAACATTAAGTGGTCGGTTGGGGTTGTTCGCTTCAAAAAGAGACGGGAAATAGAAATAATAATAATGACGTAGTAGTTTACCTTATCAACTAATAATTTAGAATTTGTCTTTTATAAATACGGAAACATTGAATGGTCAGTAGGGAAAAACAATAATAATAGGGAAAAGGACAGCTGAAGACGATAATGAATCGCTATTGCGATTTTGTTCGTCTTAGAACCAAAAAAATAAATAATAATAATAATAGGGACCTAGTGGTAGTTCGTTTCCTTATCCACTAATACTTTGAATTTCCACTTTTATAAATGCGGAAACATTTAATGGTCAGTAGGGAAAAACAATAATAATAGTGACCTAGTGAGCCTGAAATTTACAATAGACTCTCACTTAACATTTTCGTTCTATTATTACTATATTCAACGCCTTTGCCCTCTTGGTTCACCCTCTATTGCATTGTAACAACGGATTTCTGAATAATATGTTTGCTTATTGCTGGATGTCACCAGGATTCCCCACTGCTCCGTACACGTACGCCGGAAGAGGCTACCCCGGATACACCGGCTTTGGACTTCCCTATCCTGCAGGTAAGCCTGCCAGTTTCTCTCCCCTTTTTCCTTTCCTAGACATGGGTAGACACACTTGGCACACGGCATATGAGTATAAGAGTGGAATGAGCCAAAAACAGGCGTTGGGTGTCCAGAAAAAGGGGAAGAGAAGGGAAACGATCTTCTTCTCTGCCCTTCATGGTGATTGGGATGCAAACGGCTCATTCTTTACATTCCACAAAATCTGATAGTTTCCGACATTACAGTATCCGTACTCAGCAACGCTCGCAGACGGGCGTTCCATATGTGTGACCCGTATGCGAGGCTACTCGTGTCAATGCTGAATATACGGGAATGGTTATCGTAGGGTTCTTCTAGATATGAAGGGCTTTTGCTGACCCCTTTTGTTGTCTTTTCACGTGCTCTCACCAGGCAAGTACAGTAGAATTCCCAAGAAAGCGTAATTGACAGCACGGTACATTGTCTCTTGAATGGGCCCAGTAGTTTTCATTGGTGAAGCCTAAAATTGAAAGAAAACAGACTTTTCAGTTAAAAATTGATTATTATTATTAGCATTTATTGCAACAAATAAAGCTCAAGGCCTCTACGAAATTAATTAATTAATTAACGTTGATGTAAAGTCCTGGAGAGTGCTGGCCCAAGCCAAGAAACAGCGACATTCGGTACACGTCAACTTGGGTAGCAATGAATGTTCCATCCACAGCAGAGACTGTGATTACAACAATAGACAAATACGAGAAGTTATTTCTCTTACTAATTTCTGTGTGTACGAGAAATAATTATTTCTTGTACCAATTTCTGTGAGTACGAGAAGTAATTATTTCTTGCATTAATTTCTGCGTGTACGAGAAATAACTATTTCTTGTATTAATTTCTGCGTGTACGAGAAGTAATTCTTTCTTGTATTAATTTATGCGTGTACGAGAAGTAATTCTTTCTTGTATTAATTTATGCGTGTACGAGAAGTAATTCTTTCTTGCATTAATTTCTCCGTGTACGTGAAGTAATTATTTCTTGCAGTAATTTCTGCGTATCCAAGAAATAGTTATTTCTTGTTTTAATTTCTGTGTGTACGAGAAGTAATTATTTCTTGTACCTAATTTCTGCGTTTACAAGAAATATTATTTCTTGTATCAATTTATTTCTCCAAATCTGGACTCCTCCACGGTTGGAATACGCTGAAAAAGAGTCGTGGTTAAGGAATATTCATTGTTACCCCGAGTCCACACAATCATGGGACACTGCCTATAGTTTTGTATGCACTGTTGTACCAGTTTTTTTAACCGTAAGGCACTAAGCGACATAAAAAAAATACTGGGTATTTCTGTGTTATACGTTCCTTTCATATATTTTGATCTTCAAGTGACTTCGAAACGAAATTAGGCTACCTCTTGTCTTTTGCGTTCTTGGAATTCTGCTGTAATATTAATACTATAATCGAAACACGTGTCTAAAAAGTCGTCCTGATAGTTAACACCCCCTTTCTCCCCCCCCCCACCCATCCCGTTAACTCTTGTCAGGCTCGCAAACCTAACCGCGTTCGCTCCTTCTTGTGGAATCCTTGTATGGTATGTTGGTAGAAAAGTTGTGCAGTTCTTTTTTATGATTACGTACTACAAAATACTCAGCTTGCACTCCTGGTTAACATACTCACACACTGCACTTAATCCGACCGAGTTGGGAAATGTTTTTTTTTCGGTCTCTGAACTAATTTGGAATGTTTTCGTATGGTTTTAGTTCACTTATTATTATCCATTGTTTGCAAAAGTTCGAATTCTAGAAGAAGCCTCCTTTCAAGATTAAATTTGCGTTTTTCCCCGTCATTCTAAGAAATCTCCCTAAATTTTTCAAAAACGTTAAGAACACGACGAAAATTATGGCCATGTTTGTGATCACTTATTCAGTTTGCATTTTTTGCACGCTTCACCGACATTTTTTAGAAATTATGTTTCTGTCTTGTTTTGATCTTTTCGGTGGTTTTTATTTTGATTTTCCTTTCCTGGGGGGTTTGGAAATAGGGTTGGTGGGATTTTTGTCTGAGGCTCGTCTCCCTCTGCCTGACTTCGTCGGGGTGGGTGGTTTGGGTTTAAATCTGGTGCCGCCCGCCTCTTCTCCCTCCTCGTGACCAGCCATCCATCCACTTTGTTCCTCCCAATTCAGCCCATATGTGGGCCCGAAAGGAGTTTTCAGGGGGGGTTGGGGGGTAGTAAGCTAATAGTCGGGAGATTACACTGTTTAAGCAAAAAAAAATCAATTTTAGTAGAATATTTCGCCAGTTTACAAAGTTTGATTTTTCGACGGATTTTTTTGGAATTCTTGCAAATTCTTGCAAATTTTCTGTGAAAAATCAAAATTCGTGTAACTTTCTCATTTCCCGAACAATTGGGGCTTGGAAAAATCAACGAGGTTAATTCATCACTGGTCTTAGTATAAACCTAGTTTTTTTTATATTATATATAGTAGTAATACGAATTAGCCTCCAATTAAAGTAATTTGTGTAATAAAATAAGAAAAGAGGGAAAGCAAAGCTTGGAGCCAAGGGTTCAGCTACGCCGTTATTGTTAGTTTTAAACAAAATAACTTGAAAGCGTAAAAGTAGAGGTCTGTATCCTCATTTTTACCTGTATTCAACTTCTAACCACTCCTTCGTGGAAGAAAGGCACGCCCATTTGTATGACCCTTGTAATACCGTCCAGGTTTGGCCCTTTTGCAACGCAGCGCCGCTCCTCGGCCTCCTCGCCGTCTTTAGCTTGGTGCAAACTGTTGTGAACGACGAAATTTACTCCGCCCCTCCGCCTTTTCTGTTGTTGATTTAAACCACGCCCTTCCGTAGTAGCCTTATTGTTAGGAAAAGTGAATCAAAACCTGGTGGAAAAAAATGAAACTTGAGTGTGTTTTTTTGGTGGGTAAGCGAGGGTTAAGGAGTGGCTAAGCGAGAACAAACTAATGTTGCCCAGGAAAACAATGACAAACTGCTGAAACCAGTGCAACAATGTTTTTTTTTATTACGAACAAAAGGAAGCACAGTAGTCAGGACTTGCTAGTCCCATAGTAGATGTTTACTATTATCAATCTATTTCTAACCCTCCCCCTTCGGTCGAGTGAAGTTTCAGAGCCAATTCTATGTTTAAGTAGTTTTATTTAGTCACGCCCCCCTGAAAATGTTGTCAAGTAGAGAAAAAGTTTTTAGCCAGAATTATGACGAAATTTGTAGGAAAAGTGAGTAGAAATATTTTTAGAAAATGAGACGTAGAAAAAATAAACTGTGAGCCCTTAGGGGCAGGTTAGTGTTGCCCCGCCCCATCGTCATTTTTCAACCCGCCCCCTAAATTTAACCTTTTTGTCTATTCTTATATCTTCGAAAGTCATTTTTGAGTCAATTTAAATTTCAAAAGCTTTCTATAATCAATATTTTCAGGTCTTTTCTGTGCAAGTTCCACAATCCTTACTCTGCCTTTTCGCTTTTCTTTCTTTTTTTTCTTTTACCTCACAATCGCCAAGCCGAACCAGGAAAACTAAACAAATGGCCCTCAATGTGCTTTTTGCTCAAGATTTTTGCAAACCCTGATCTTTTTTTTTGTTGGGTCCCGACAACGTGTGGAAGATTTGTATTTCTCCATTTTGACAATTTTTTTCCCCCTACGAAAGTTGCGTCCGATGTGAAGCGTAAGAAGCAAGGCTTAAAAAAGGGGTTGTACTTTTTTTAAAGTTTGTTTTCGTGTTCAATTCAGGGTATGCACATTTCCGCTAAGCCTTTTTGCGTGTGTCTCGATTTCTCGATCAATCAATTTTGAGTTCATTGTTTGGGGAAGTATTTTTTGGTGGGCTTTGACACAACGAATTATTTTTCCTTTTTTGTCCTTTCACTTACAAATCGATTTTGTCCACACACACTCGAAAAGAAAAAACAAATTGAAATGATTTCACGTGATGCTAAATGGGCCTTCATTTTTGAATTCCGGGCAGCAATGTTGGATTATTTTCTTTCTATCCGCAAATCTTTGCGTTATCAATTCCTGTCTTTCCCTCCATTGCACCCCATCTTGATTCATTTCCGCCCCCCACCCACCCCAACCTCCCCCTCTTTTGTCTCGCTTTTGAAAAAAATGCTCCCTTTTTTTGCTTGACGAAAGTTATTGCCAAAACCAATTTTTGGATGTTGTTATTATTATCATTATTATTATGCGAATTCGCACAAGCAATAAAAAGATGAAAAAATTTAAAAAAATGATTAGCATCAAAAGACGTGGCAACTTCTTTCTTGTGCACCTATACCTCGTTTTGCGCACGGTGTCCGTTCCTCATGATATAAATACTTGTAAATTTTCGTACAGTACGCAGAATGAAAGTCGTTCAATGAAATTCTCACGCATGTCCATAAAAAACTGGTACCGAAGTCATGTGTATCTGCATGCTGACCGTTCCATTTTTTTTTAGCTTCATCTCAAGCATTAAACACTTTTTATTTCGTCTTCTTACTTATTTTCATGTATTTTTTCCGCACTTACTTCAAGTTCATTTTAATACCACTTTTTTGTGAAATAGTCTCTGCTGTATTGGAACAGCTTTGGAACGATGGACACGTACGCCTTCTGTTTTGGTTTAAATCGGATTTTTTTTAAGTCCAGGCGTGAGCTAATGCTCGTTGTCGTAATTCTGAACTTTATTAAAACAAATACGTGCGGCAAAACGAGGCTGGCTTTTTTGTTGACGTATGAAACTTTTTCTTAACACCTCCCATCAAGACAGATTTGATACATTTGTAGCGGGTGGGTCAACATACGTGGAACGATGTGTGAGTATGTGCATAAATCCTCCCTCCCACCCCAACCTCCCGACACAAGGTCTGTGAACGTGTCTTCTGCAAGTATCCAGCGCCATACTTGAGTCAATCTTGCTTCGGGTACCCAATCAGGTTTTTCCGTATTTTTTTTAAAAAAAGCTTTTTTGTGTTGATTTTTGTTTCCAATTTGTGTTTGATTTTCCCGGCCTTCTGCGTTTTCGTTCTCACCCTCTTCTTATAGTCACCAACCTACCTTACCATAATATTCCCTATATACACCATAGGCATTCCCTACCAGAAATACTAGTACTAGCTGACTCCATTCTGCCCCCCAACTAGCAATTCTTCCAAAATGGCGCTCTTCATTAGTGCAATAATTAGAATTTAGTACGGAAACTTATCCTCCCCTACCTTGTCCTGCTTCTCAGCAGCATTTAACCAACTTAGCAGTAGTAAAACCTTGAATTATGTAATGACGATTTTTTAGATCTCGTTAGTACTCCCATACTAGCCCCTCCCCCTTTTTCCTCCTATACAAAAGTTACTAGAAATTGTGTTCGGATAGCTTTCGGGAAAAAAATATTAATTAGTAATACAGTAATGGCAAGGCTGACCCGAGGCAAGAAGCCGTAGCAGTAAATTATGAATTTGTGGGATTAAAAGATAATAGTGATTGTTAAACTTGGTTCCTTCGCTAATGTTCCAAGTCTTGTTTTGTGTAAATGAGGGATGTGTGATCGGCAAAGAGCATTGCTCACGCTGAATTAAAATAAAAAATGGGGAATGTGTAAAAAAGATGTAACAACGGGGACGGAGAGCGATTTATTTCTTTGTTATCATGCAGAGCGGGAAGTTTGTTCCCTGCTAATCATTGTCACTCCTTTGATGACTGGCCAAATTATCTGTCCTTTCCTGTCGTCGATCTGTCTTATTGAGAAAAACGGAAAAGAGGAACGAGGAAAAGGATCGTATCGATTGAGCTTACTCAGCACAGTAGGGACAAATGCTAAGCTCGGGGTAAACTTTAACCACGCCCCCCTTGGCAGGCAGCATGGGGAGGCTTCTTGCCAAATCGGGGCCGTCTTGCCAAAAACAGAAAGAAATATTAGATAGTGATGCTTTTTTTTCCTGGTGTTTTATTAACTGTGTCCTATTTAGTTTGTTTGTTTGTGATTACAAGTGTCCGCGTGTGTGTGTGTGTTTTTTCTTTGGGCTTGGGGGTATGGGATATAATGTATTTGCGTCACGCCGGAAACTGATTGGGGGATGTTGTTTTTACTTTGAATGGGGGGTTGACAACGTAGGATTTCCTGGTTATGGATATTTCCCGGCACCGGCTCCTGGAGCGGCCACGCCCAATGCTTCCAATGGGGACCGTAATACTCCCCATTATTACGATTATAGAGATGGGCAACAAACCATGGGATCACCCTTAAGGGAATATCAAGGACGTTCAGGTAATACTTGCATTATTTCTTCGTTATTGTTTCGTGTTCTTGATTTTTTTTACATTTTGCTGGTTTAGTTATTGTTAGTTTAATTTTTATTGTTTTTATTTATTTATTGTTCATAAAATTACCTTTTTACTTTCCTTTTATTATTTATTTTGATGAATATTAATATTGACATGTTTCTCTACATCAGCTGATAAAGTTGCCCCTTTTGCCTTACATACACTTGGCATAACGTTTTTACATTAATTTTCTTGTAACTTTATTAATTTGTAACTATCTATTTTACTACAACCTAAATTGGGGTTTAACAAGGATTAATTGACAGCGACTAATTTTGTTAGTTGTCTCGTAAAGCGTGAAAGTTTTGATGGTTTGACGTGGCTAAGCTAAACAGTAGTTCCAGTAGGCAAAAAAATCTATTCGTTTTCTAAAAAAATTACGAAGGGGAAAATAAATAATATAACGATAAAGACGATAAAAATGTACAATTTTGAGCAGTTCGGCGCTCGGAAAGACAACGAGCCGAGGCGTTCGCAGTACTGCATCGTATACTGTGAGTTACAGATTATTCGATAACGAACTGAGTAGGACTCCGTTCACGCAAGTATAGTGGCGCTAGCATAACGCCTTTCTTTATGATTACGGCACAGGGAAAGCTGAATGTCAGAGACAATAAAAGTGAGGAAAAAGAGATCTATGATGCGAAATTTTCCCACATACGGTTTACTGTCTCTTACCTGCGGTTTCGACTTTGTTTTGTAAACATTATTCAGCGTTCAAGTAGGCAAGCCTAAGTGTACGAGCTGCCTGATCTGTTCGACTCCTAGGTATATTTCGTTTCTGCGGTTTTATAAATATATTGCAACTGAACGGTACATTCAAACCCGGATGTAACAAAGAATCGAATGTAAGAGAGAATCGAATGTAAGAAACTGTCTGAGCTGTTTGATTTTGCTCATTATTACTATTCAGGGTTCTCGTAAACATAGTGAAATTCACGATACACTTGAACCCGGATATAAAAGAGCCTTGGATGTAAGAGACTGCCTGACCTATTGGGCTTTTACACATATATTGTCAATTCGTTGACTTTATTAAATTTACGATAAGAATCTATTAGAATGTACGATACTGTCGAGCCCTGGTATATCAAAGATCCGGATGTAAGAGACACCTATAACAAAACATTAAAGCTTGGGTACAGTCGAATCAGTATGTAAGAGACTTTTTGTCACCTTTTTCATGTCTCTTATTTTTTTACATTTTTTTCAAGGCGTACGTCGAATTCAAATCTCTTATAAGCGGGTTTTCAAAATAAGTTTGTGTGGATTCTAGAAAATAGAATATGAATCCAATCCGTATATAAGAGGAACCCTGGTGTAAGAGACGTTTATCTAGCTTGTTAAGAATCGCCGTTTTGTACATATTAATTGCTTGAAAATTGTCTTCATATTTAAGGAATGCAAATCTGGTCTGATACGCATTTACATTTTAATTCTTTTCTTTCCTCTTTTGTAGTGGAATTGAGCAATGGACAATTGACGCCGAATAGTTCGACGCCTCTTTTGACGCAAGCTTTGTCAGGTAAGCAAATTTGATTTTCATTCCCCTTGAGAACCTGCAATTGCAGCATCCTTTTGTACCCTCGGGAAGGAGATGCTGAGATTGTCACGGTATGGGAGAGACTTTGGTTTTCTTTTCAAAAGGCAAGGTAAAAGGAGTCTTTTTCGTGTGCATTGTCCAGGAATCTTGTCATTGAAGACTTGTGCAATAGAGAAAAGCTAGCGAAAGAGAACAAGAGGCCCGTAGTACTTGACGAGACACAAAAGGTTACTAAGGATAAGAGAGAATGGCAAGCACGAGGCTTGCTTGCATGTCTGCTTGTACGTGTGTGTGCTTTATCGTGAAATGCCATGTCTTGCAACTTCTCTGTTAGCTCGTGTAAGCTGGAGCTGAAGGGGTGAAGGAGAAAGACAGACTCTGTTATCGATGTACAAGGGGAGTGATCATTGGAAAAGCCGCTAAGATAAAAACCGGCCCAGAGATTAAGAGCTGCTTTGCTTAGTTAGCAAGTGGTAACGAGGGATAAAGACATTACGGGCTCTTTCTTTAGAGCGTGAGTATCTTTAAAAGACGTTTCTTTTTTCTCTTGGATATTTCTTACAGCAAGGCTTTCTTGCTACTCATCTATTAAGTATGGAGCGTGAAAGGAATATCCATCATACCAAAACGCTTTTCGTGTTACGACATGAGAAATGTAGAAGGAATGAAAAGGAAACTAGGCAGTGTTGAAGGAAAAATCGGTTAGAGTGGAGAGCTTTTTGTAAAAAAGTATAGTACTAACAAAAATTTAAAAAAATTATGCAATATGAAGGTGGGAAATACACCAATCTCAAACAATCCATTATTAAAGGGCAATGGACACCAAAAACGCATATATAAATTTTGATGGATTATTATAATACACATTATTCTAAGAATAGATAATTTTGTTTCCATTGTTTTTGACCAGCCGTTTGGGAGATATTTGTTTCCAAAGTTTTGGCCTCTTCCCACCCATGGGAAGCATGACGTCACGGACGGGAACATTTGAATTTCAGATTTCTTATTTCCTAAATGTCTTCGTTATTATTTCGCACTTGAGAAAAAGAAACTTCAATCTCGAACTAGATTTTTCGTTCTTTCTAATAAGATAAAGTTGTTTTTTGCGTCTATTGCCCTTTAAGCGCGTTTTGTAAATTATAAGCGTAACTCCGCGTAGGCTTTCGCATATTGGCGCAAAACGCAGGTTACGCGAAATAGTGTGTTAAAGGAAGTAATGTGTAACGCGAGAAAGGCAGAAATTCGGCAAGGGTTGCTTTTTTTCACCAGCGTGAGCATGTGCTCTTTGCTAGCTTGAAATTTTTAGTACATACATTTTGTGAGTAGGGGCTTTTCACAATCATTGCTGCTATTCTTTAACGTAGTTCATTTTGGAAGTCCACTTGCCATAGAGATATTAGAGATAAAATATTGAAGTTGCTTATTTTCCAGTATGATGCCGAATATCTAAAAAAATTTTTTTAAAAAGATTAAATTTGATTCACTTTGTACAAATTGAGTATAAACATTTTAAAAGAAATCTCGACGATGTGGATTAGATATTAAAATCCAAAACTTTACTGCTGAGATTGTTTAATGAAATGCAGAATATTTTTGGCAAAATTGCTGCTAAAATTTGGTAGCGGTTGCGTTCGCTACATGAGGTCGCCATTGCTGGAATTCTTTGCGTTATTTGACATGTTCGGTTGTTTATGAGCGTACAAGGCATGCACTCCAGTTGAGTTCACACTTCGGACTCGATGAACTTCTCTCCCAAAAAAATTATGCAAGACTCCCTGTGACAGACGTCACGTTCATTTTTGTTTTAAGCGAGTTTAATTAGGAATGCACCACTTGCGTATACTGTGCCCCTCAATAATCAGGAATTAATGGTACTTTTTAAATGGCAGTACAAGCTAAAACTCTAAAATGACTGCCAACAAAGAATTCGCATAGCGACGGACTCGACGTTGCGCAGCAAAGAAGTCATGGGACAGTCGGGCAATATCCATTGCCCGACTGTCCCATGACCGTTGGTTGGAAACTTTGTCTTTTTCCTGTTGGAAGCCCCAGCACAGTCCGTAACTGCTTAAAAGAATTAAGGCCAATGATAGCTGTTACTTATGTGTACGCCTTTAACAACACTACACATATGTAGGGAAATAGTCTTTATTCACAACAATCGCTTTAACTATAAAGCCAACTAAATCATTCAAACAATGGCAATCACAAAAATTTCAACTAAACTTGCATTCGTTCATCTCGCGTCAATAATAGCCTTCTTTTATGAGCGATACGTAAGAAATTGCATGGACTATTTTGCCATTACCGTATAGCGTTTTTAAAAAATCTTCGAAAGTAACGTTTCGTTTATAAATGATCACCAATCAGTCAAATTGATATTTTTTAACATATATGAATCTATGAAATTGATATTTATCCAAAAGTGAGCTTATAACTTTGACTGGAGAAAATTACGATATGTTTGCACATTTTCAAACTTTGAGAAATTCTTGGCTAACTTGGTAAATATTACCAAGTAACAACTGCGACCAACAAGTTCGAAAAGTACACAGCAGTAATTGCAAAAGGCGTCAACACGAATTTCCTGCATTTACCATAGCAGTCGGTATAAACGTTAGAGAAAGGTTTTACAATGGCCGTAATTACCACAGCGTGTCATTTTTTCGCCTTTCCATCCCATTATAAACATAATTGAAGCCACGACGAAGTTGAGAGGAAGTACTTGGCGAGAAAGTCGCCTGCTCTGTGAGTAATGAAAACTGAAAATCTCCCTGGGCTATAAGCCGAGGTATAATTTTCTGTTTTACCAATGAAAAGGCGAACAATCTCGGAGTTACTATGAAAATGAAAGCGTATTTGCACAAGGATTCCTATATGCGCGAGGCAATATTGGATGGTATCGCTTTCATGTCAGACTCCTGGGGAGAATTGTGAGCTGGAGAGAAAGGAATTGAGGTTTCTGTCTTTGTTATAACTCCTCTGTTTCTTCTTCGGTGATTTTGTATTGTGTATTTGTCGTATTCGTCGAGTAAATCGTACTACAATGCGATACCGTTGTCTCCTCTTGCGTAGTGATGAGCTTGCAAAGCTACGGACCACCGTCTTCGCCCGCCAATTCGTCCAACCGACCTTATCCGCCCAACTCGCACCATATGGGAGGGATGGGAATGGGCGTCGGAGGTCCATCAGGCCACGCCCCGTCACCGGGTCCCTTGGACTTATACAACGCCGCAGCAGGTGACCAAGGTTTAAACTACGGAGGACAATCTCCTCAACCAAGTTTTGCCATGGCTAACCGGGTCAGTACTTTCAAAAAATTTAATTATTTTTATCCGTTTTCTGGCTTAGTTTCCTCGATTTCTTGTTCCAACTAATAATAATAAGTAATAATAATTATAATAATAAATAATTCATCTGTTCTGTCTTATCTGTAATCAAATGCTTGCAAGCGTAGAAGTAACAAAAACAGATACGGCAATGGGCGCAAGCCTATGTCGGTTCTCCAAAAATAAAAATAATAATGAGTAATATTAATAAGTAATAATAAGAGTAAAAATCATTTGTAAACAAATGCTTGTAAGCATAGAAGTAACACGTACAAAATACGGCAATAGGCTATCTCAGAAAAAAATAATGAGTAATATTAATAAGTAATAATAATGGTACTAACAGTAAAATACTGCCTGCTTCTCGACATTGTCGTACCTGACGACTCAAATATCTTGTCGAAACAACGGAGAATATTTACAAATGTAGAGATCTAGAACTTGAAGTTTGCAGGATGTAGCAGTGCAAAACTAGAACAATACCAGTGAAAATAGGGGCATTAGGTACAAAATATGGATTTGACCGATTCTTAAAGTTGCTTCCGGGTCATTCCTCAGTAAGTGGATTGCAAAAGTTAGCACTGATGGGAACGGCGCATATTACAGTCGAACCCACGTAATTGAATATCGGTTATTTGAGTAAACTGCTAATTGAATAAAAAGTTGACGTTGTATGTTGACGTATTAGAAAGATGCTTGGATAGACTACTTTCATCTCTTGTTGAGATCTGGGTCTATAAGTGAACCACAGTGTATGTGAGGAAAATACGTAGTAATAATAATAATAGTGACAATAATAACGAGTAATTATATTTAACATTTCGCCATATTTTTTATTTTTATTTTTATTATACCAGCGTGAGCATTAATTCTTGCTGGCCATTAATTGAGAAAAAAATACAAGGAAAGAAAAAAATAATTAGAATAAATAAAAACAAACAAAATTACAAGGAAGTTTTGTCATTTCTGGTTTTAAAGTACATGTAGACTAGTTTTTCTTTTCGGATCTCTGTGAATTAAAGCATTGCAACTGTAATACTTGAAAGTTAGAAAAGTATAGATTCATTAGTGTATTTTACATAAGCTAAAAAATTTCAAGGAATTAATTGAATTTCTATTGCGTTTTTTTCTCCTTTTTAGGCTCCGTTGATTCCGGCCCATTACACCAATGGCTATCATTAGCCAAAGCGAAAGAAAAAAGGCAACAACACCAATCTAAAACCCGCCATGCAAACGCCATGCCATTTCTTACACAATAAACACAAAGAGACAAAACAAAATGTTCAAAATCTCCCCCACCCCCCTTTTTATCCTATTTTTAAAAATGACTTTGCAATTATCTCTCCCTCCTTCCCTGAATCATGCAAAGTAAACGAAATTAGAAATCATAGGACTCAGATTTTTAGCAGTGTCCCATAACCCAACTCCTCATTTGTTGACTACTCAACAAACATTGACTATTCCTTCGCTTCCCTGATTCAATCAAGGTTACCTCTTTTTCCTCCTCTTTTTAACGAAGAAAAGAAGACAAGTTTACGCATTATTTTTGTTAAAATTCTATTTCTTGTTCACCGTTGTTGGAAATTTTTCCTTTCTTGCCTCCTCACGTTGTAACACTTTTTTTCGGGAAACAAAAGGGAACTATTTTCCCTTTTCTCCCACCCCACTTCCTTCCACCCTTTAGACAAAAAGAAACTCCCCTTTTTTGGCAAATACCCTTCATAATCAGCAATAATGATCCGGGGCCTGTTTGTTTGTTACGAAAGAAAAAAATGATTGTTGTTGGTTGTTGATCTCCAAAGCCTTGAGCTTCCATTCAAAGGGGAGTAAGGGATACGGATCTCAGCCCACATCCCTCGCCGTAGTCCTGCAGTAGTAGTTTTGCGTAGTAGGTGTAGTTACAAGTAGTTTACATATTTGAAAGAGTGAGACCGCGAAAAAGAGACACAAAACTATCCACAATGGGGAAAAAGCTTCTCTGGTCCTTTTTCAAAAGCCCCTCCTCCCTTTTCTCACGCGAAATAGTTGCGTTGGAAAGTGGCAGAGTTGTTCAACCTAATTCGGGGACAGAAAGCCTTTTTAGGTAGTTGTAGTGGTTGGTAAAAAAAGAGAGAGAAATCCAACTCTTTTTAGCGTAGTAGTTTTAAGAATTGTCGATAGTTACGACAAAAAGCCTTGGCGAAAAGGTTAGTAGCATTTTGTAGGTGAACGTTTTTCCCTTTTTTTCTCGCAGTTGGTAGGTTTTTCCTTTTTTGAACGTGTGGAGAGATTGTTAACCAAATTGTATGGCCAAAAAAGACGAAGGTTTTAGCTAGAAATTGGAATGAGAAGGAAGGAAAGTTTGCAATATCGCTGCGCCAAAAGAAAACCCCGCCCACTTGCCTCGCTCTACTCATGTTCACCATCCGTATTGGCTCGATAGATGGATAGCCCGTGTAGGAATACCTAAAAAGAGATAGCCAGCTGACAAAAACTATTTTTCAAAAAACTAACAAATTCCATTGCTCGACACTTTTTTTCCGGAGGTTTTCTACCAAGCTCGTGGTGAAGTAGCAGAATTTTTCATTGTTAAGTTGTCTCAGCGTAAATTTCAGTGTTGGGGAGAAAAACTCTGTCATACTTACCGTACCTATCATAATGCTTAGGTTAGGTTGGTTTTTTCGATCAAGTTAGAGTTTAGGGGAAGAAAGAAGAATCAATCCTAACGTAGTCAAAAGTCAAGTGTGAATGGGATGTGAAAAGGGCTGAATTAAAATTTGCACGTTAGCATAAGCCCAGGAAAGCGAGATGACATTAGTTTTCGGGGTTGAGCAACAGAGAAATTAGACGTTTGTTAGAAAAAAAAAACGTTGTGGAACAATGAAAACTGGTGGCTAGCTTTCGTTGAGCGATGGAAATAACGACATCATCGACGGTGGATCTACCTCCTGACCACACCCCCTTCCTCTTACCCTACAGTGAAGCGTTTTCCTTTTCGTGGAATTTATGACATAATTCTTTAGCTTTTGGGTTTGGGGATTTTGTTAACCTTTCTTTTAGTCGAGCTACATTTTTAGAAGTTTTTTTATTATTTTTTGGGGAGGGGTTTTTTAATCGTAATAGTAGATTAAAATTGGGGTAATTATATTTGATTTGCTTTTGGAAGTTGCCCATACCACCTCCTTCTCCTTTGGCAGCTGCCTTGGATAAGACAAATTCTTAAAATCCGTAGTTCCAGACAGAGTTGACAAAGTTTCTTAATAAAAGCAAGGGTTTCATACAAAAAGGTCGTGTGAGATCACCCACTGTGATACGGATCACGTGGTCTAGCCGCGAGATCCGCCCTAGTTTGAGAAAAAAATGTTAAAGAACTTCTCCCTCTTACCCCGCCTCCCTTCACACACTTTTTAGCTTAACCGAGCGGTTAACCGAGTTATGTAACTTTTTTAAAAGATGATTCATAAGATCCTGCAACCAATTGCCAACTATGCAGCTAGGGATTTAAAAAAACATGGACGAGTTTTGCATATTATCTAGAGAGAGAGAGAAAAAAAGACAAACATGGAGAGAAGCACATTTTACTTAGGCTCCAACCCTCTCGCCCCGCCCATCTAGGGTTTTTTATTAGAAAACTAGGAGTTTAGGTCATCGAGGTTCATACCCATAGGTTAGACGAGGTTAGGTCTGGCCACGCCCAGTCAGCTTATAGAGAAATGGCCAGGTAGGTAGACAACAATTCAAAAAGCAAAAGTTACAGTTACAACTCCCTCCCCCCACATGTACACACCTTATTGTAGCAGCAGGTGAAAAGCAACATGGACCTGAACACGTGTCAAGCGAAAAACTGAAGACAAATATGAATTTTGATTTCATTCAACCAAAAATGTGTTTTTATTCATTGGCGAACGAAGAATGTTTCTTTTATAAGCAAGTCTAATTCCATCTTTGCAGAAATTTATAGCACTACTCGTTATGTGCGGTTTGCAGCCATAAGAAAGCAGCGGATTTCGACTATTTTGGGATGCAATTTTCATGTTCTTTATTTTATATTCTTTAAGTGACGGTGCAGGTGCTTTCGGAGAAATTGCCGCAATGGAGGAGATTTTCTACGTCGTATATTTGCTGATTGGGATGAGCGTCCGCCTCAAAATTCGTTTTTTGTTTAGAAATGCAAGAAACTTGAGTTTTGTATGCGGTAGATCTTGTGATGGTAATAAGCCCTTTAAAAAGCGGGTGCGATTCCGTCATTCATGAAAGGTCTTGGGGCTTTAGCTGGACTTTGGCATAACCTTGATTTACTTGCTTATTACTATGAGGAGAATATAGCGTTTCGTCTTACGCTGTATCTGGCCCTTATGGCCACTGTATATCCTTCTATTATTTTACATTGACTGAATGGGAGTAACGAGCAATTTGCGTGGGCAATTTTTCCACTATTGTTGCGTATTTCTCGATAATTTTTGAACCAGAAGTTTTAATATAATAATACGTAGAATTTAACGTGGAGGAATTTTCGAAATCCTGACTTTTGGGAAAAAGTAGACAAATTCCTTGAACAATTGTAAATTATCTTTGTTGTTTCTTCAAAGATGTTTCTTCGTAAGGGTTCTAGGGATTATCATTAAAACTTTATTGTCAAGATGAATTCGAGAACATGAAGTGGTAAATGCAAAATCGTCCACGCAAGTTTTCCATGGAATCGTCCATAAGAGATTGGCGGTGTACAGTGGATTTAACATACGTTTTGTCATATGTGCATGGACATACCTTGTCAATGCACGGAATTTTTCGTGTGTCAGATTCAAGTAGTTTGGAAAACAAAATTGCCGAAAAAAATCCATTTCTGAGAGAAGTACATCCTTCGCGGAATTTATATTGCTTCGGTACCCGATAAAATGAGCTCAGGGAACTTCAAGTAGGAAGTATATAAGGCCGTTATGTGCGCGGTCCATTTAAGAATATGAAGCATACTTTAATACCTACTCAAGTACGGAATTGAAGTGTATTCTTTAAGGCTTAGTAAAGTGTATTCTTTAAGGCTTATACCCTTCTTATTACGTTGATTGGATGGGAAACGAGAAAATCGCGTATACGATTTATTCCCATAACATTTGCGTACTTTTCGATACTTTTTCGACCAAAATTGTGCAATTAATAATACCTAGAATCTACCGTCGAGAAATTTTCGAAATACAAAATTTCGGAAAAAAGCAAACAAGTTCCTCGAACTAATAAATTATCTTTGCCTTTTTTCAAAGATGTCTCTTCGTAAGATTCTATGTACCATCAAATAAAACTTTACTGTCAAAGATTACTTAGAGAAACATTGAGCGTTAAATACAAAATCGTCCACATAAGATTTCCATGTAATCATCCATAAGAGAAGGACGGTACACAGTGGCTCTCAGACTAATAACAGTCTAAAATTTCCCGCTTTTCGCTAGATCTTGGACTCGTTATACGCGTCTGTATTCCACACAAAGAGCAATAGGCTTTCCCGCGTATTGCGAGGGCGCCAAGTTGATGCGAGTCGCGTGTCGGAGAATAAATGTGTTTACGCGGAGTAGGCAATCGGGGAATGCATGTTACCGTCCATAGACTCGAAGTGCGAAAGTCATGGGGGCTAATTATTCACTGTCCTTTTCATCAGAAAGGATTGGAAAGAGGGAGATGAAAACTGCCTTCTCCTCCCCCTTTGGATTACATCTACGAAGATTAAGCTGAACAGTTGTTCGGAATCTTCCGAACATTTCTTCCCTAATTGACTCCTCTTGGAACAGAACCTGATCCTCGATAGAAAAAAAGGGTGAATTGAAGGGTGCGATTCAATTAACCCTGGCAAGTTACCAAACTGCGGAACAAGTTGATCAAATGGCAACGCTCCAAAAGAGCTCAAGATCCCCCCCCCCCAGGTCTTTTGAAAAGCTAAGCCAGAAGTTTACCACGCCTACCGCCGCAGGGGCTTTGACGGATGCATTCTCAGTTTGAAGCTAGTGCAAAGTAATGGCAGTGAGAGAAAAAGTACGAAGAAAAGGGGGGTGGGAGGGGTTCAGGGGGGGTGCTACTATTCTCTGACGCTCTTGCCTACGACCATTAACAAGAGCGGAGATAAAAGTCGTCGAGAGGCAGCATCAGTAAGAAGTAAGAACATGCCAAGGGTTCCGTTCTTGGGAGCCACACACACACGAGACAAGTGCAGCACCCTGAAAAAAATGACCATGTCTTCTTTCCGGGACGTTTGGCTTCGCTCCACTGAACCGGAAGTTACTGATAGCTTTGGCAATGCACCTGATATGGCCAACTTTTCTCATATTATGGAACTGGAGCTTCTTCTTCCCAAAAGGGGAGAAGCTATATTCCGCATTTCTTTTTTATTCGACAGGGACACAAAGATAGCCAGGGAAGGAAAAGAAGAAGAAAGAGGAGAGCCAAGGGCTTATCGCCTTACAGCGCATTAACCCCATTCAAGTCAGGTCATCAGTGGGTCATCACGTGTCCGTCGGCTACGACTGCGGGGGGGGGGGGGGGGGGGGGTTTCATGGTCTAGCTATAACAACGACGTTATGCTGATCAGAATCCAAAAGCTCCGTCGCTGATACTGACCAAGATTGAACGGTATGGTTACGCCCCCAAGTGGCAGATTTGTAGTATTAGTACGGTAAATTTGTAGCGCGGAAATGTTTCCTGGGCTTCCGTTAAGGAAAAAGAGTATTTGTTCACTTCGATACTACAATGTCAAATGCGTAACCGTGTTAATTTTCCACGCGAGCAAGCTAGCATTTGACTGTTGATATTGAAACCTGGTAATATTGCGTGATCATCCTATTATAAGCGTTCCAAGTATTGTTTTATAACTAATACTTTACTTAGAAACTACATCTATGCAATTTTGTTCTTTATGATGAGCATAACAATGAAAACAGTAGATCCCCTAGTAAAGTGATGAAATCACTTTCTGTTTATTATTATTTTTTGCGAAGTCCTCGTTGTTTTCCAATTACGTATTTTTTCTCAGAGGTAGATTGTCATAGTTTCTAAAGCTCTCATTTTTTTCAGAGCGAATATGTACGTGGTTTATGAGCTATAACTTTCGTACTAATTACCATGAGTTTAAATTGTCCTATACATCATTTACTTTATGAATTTTCCCCAGGGACTAGCTTGATTACATTCAGCGCCCCTTGCGTTAAACTAGTGTACTGAATTACACCAAATTGCCATGGAAGTCAATTTAGCAAGCTAACTAGATTTCTGTCGCAAATGCGGCGTTTTTCACCGGAGTAGAAATTAAACTGTTTAAGCAGTTCATTATTATTACAAAATCTTTGTTAACTATTCAAAATACGTGCAGAGTGTTCCTGAAAAAGTCACACCCTTTGCAGTGGTGAGCAAATAACCTGTACAGGGGCCAGCGCAGAGGTCTAATCAAGCCACCTGAGGGTGATTAACGTTCTTTAAGCGCAGAAAAGTCGCCAATCGCTGTCGATGTGAGTTTAGACCGCGAAATTTGAAACTGTTCGCTTTACAGGAGAAAATTATACATAACATGACTAGTTGCATGGTAACGCCATTGGCATTGTTGCCAAATTATTGTTTATATCTACACTATTTATTGTTATTTTTCTTGATTTTCTGAAAACATTTTGTTCTTATGTCGTTTGGTAGTCTAATCTTTCATACTAATCTTTAGTACTAATCTTCAATACTAATCATTAATAACTAATCTTTAATAATCTTTAATAGTTAAGACTAATTTGTTCACCGAACAATTACATTTCACATAAATTGAATTTACCTTTCCTTTCTTAATATCGCAATTCTGCGATAGCTGAAGAAACTTTTCATCCCTATTTCATATCAATAATAATTACGCAATAAAAGTATTCTACCACCTATGCCCGGCAAGAAGTTTGCACTTCATAGATTACTTATTGCATACGAATATTTCAAAATTTCGTGGTATACCTTTCATAAACATACATCATCCTCGCCAATCCAGCCGGCGTGAATACTTTTTGTTATATTTGGAGTAGTTTGTATGTTTTTACGTCATAAGCTTTTAAACCACGCGATCTACCTTTCCCCTAGTAACCCATTGGTTCAAGACCCTTCTTCACTTAATGAAAGTAAATCAGCCCCAGGAGACTAGACTAGACCTCAGCACAGATTTCTTTTGCTCTCTTCTGTATTCGTTTCACGTTTCGACTTTCCTAGACCCCAAATGTATTGTCACCATGACTCGGATACCTTGTCTAAAGGACTCTTTCATTGTTGCCTTGGGGAAAGCCACCTTTCGTTGTATGGTTTCTGGGGGCAAAGAAGTTTATTGAAGCCTCGCACTGGCTTGTCAGTGGTCTAGTGTTTCGAAGCCCGTAAACAGAACCTGATCATGATGGATATTGTTGGTAAAAGTTGTTATGCCATGACGCGGTTTCGGCAGCAGAAATTGTGTACAACATTCCCAGCAGCTTAGGGAGTGTTAGGAGTAGTAATCAATCGAGCGGATCATTTACCGCTGACTTGGAAATAGATTTGTCACACAGCGATGAATACGGGTGCACTACAGCGTCGGGGTTAACCATGTAAACATATCTAGTCTCCCCTAACTCACCCTGGCGAACAAATCGAGCACGAAAAAGCCCCACAAAATGATGAGATTTTGCGGAGGTTTTACAGCGGACTATGCTAATACGATTCCGATCAGCACGGTAGGAGTAGTCGAAACCTCTAACATCTCTTTTTTTTCTTTAACCCCTTGCAGTTATGTGAGATGGTCCACTTACCCCCGTCTTCCCTCCCATAAACAAGAGTTCATTTGCATTGAAGCGGCACTAACGTCAACCACAGGAGTTGGGAAGAGTGCCAAGCTAGTAAGAAGTACGCGTCCTCCACTAGTGGACGGGGGTGGGGGTGGTAAACTTGAGGTTTTGCCATCTAAATTTATCCTCGCTTACCGTGTGTCTGGGATATCTATAACAAATCGAGTGTCTTTTTCCCCCCAAAGGAATGATACTTTACTGTCAGTTGCATACGAGACTTTGCTCTGTAAAGGAATAAAAGGGGGAAAAAATTCAAGATTAAATGGCAAAAAGTGCGATCAATACTGTCCAGTCACCGATGCCAATACAATGGAGCTAAGTAGAAGTAGTAAATATCTTGATGATATGGCCCTATCCCCTAAAAAAAAAAGAAACTGGGCGAGGCTCTTATGGAATACTTTTTGGAAGGGGTTGGGAGTTGTGGGGGGTAGAAAGACGGTTTTGCTTACTTGCTGGCGCTGCAGGTTCATTGATCAAGATTCGATGATCGGGGGGTTCTTCTCCCGAACAAGCGAACTGGAAAGGGAAGTGGCGGCAGGGCATCAGTGTCACGACGTGGCGGGCGATCTTTGATTGATTAACCTTGCCCAGGAAGGAAGCAAGAGTTAGGTGAGTTGTAAGGATGTAAGAAACAGGAAAGCTGGATGGTTTCTGAACGAGTAAAGGCAAAAGGCAAAGGACACAAGCCAAAAAGTTCCTTTTGACACTTACCGTAAATCACCCTAAACGTTGCTGATCCACTCAGTAATGGGTTAGGTAGGACAAGTCACCCCAACTGGGCTAAGAGTAATTTGCTGAACCGTTCGCACGTTTGAACTTGCTCTCTTTGATAGCGACAGCAACGCACGGCTGGGTAAACTAAGGGAACTAGGTTGCTTTTTTTAAGATTTTTTTCTTGTCGCCAAGCGGGAGTTTCAATCATTGACTTTCTACTCAGGTGAAAGCGTGGTACTCTTCATGCCATCTGTAATTGCACAGTCAGCTTCACAGTGAATTGTTCCCGGGTTTTCTATTAATGTTAGTGCTATAGTGTTGTTTTTTTAGTTTTAAATTAAAATATTGGTTCAGGAAAACTATTGTATGCAAAGGAATTCTTCACAGGGATTTTGCGCATTGTCAGAAATTCTTATAGACGGACAAGATTTCCGGTTGTGCCTTTTGTACGATCCTTTAAATAGTTTCTCAGCGATTTCTCACAGATTGTCTTATCGAACAGAAGTCTCGGACGATCTTTAAAGGGGAGACAAAAGATCAAAATGTGAAATAGAAATCACACTGCAAATTTGAAAGTTGTTATGGGGCAGAAGCACAAAAAATGATCATGCTAACTAGATGTTTTAGGATAACTGACGAATAATGGAAAAATAACTGTCCTAGATTCATATACCACTTTACACATCGAATTGAGCTATTAATGATACATTTTGAAAGTTAATCTTTTTCTTACCGTAACTAAAATTGAACTCGGATGGTATTAATTCAATTTTGCGTTACGCAAAAAGTTCGTTTTGGGTACAAAATTCATTGGTGGTTACCTTTACTGAATGGAAAAAATGAGAACACTGCGTGGACGTTTCTCCATAATTTTTGCATATTTTAAAAAATAGTTTCTCGCCAAAATTCTAAAATTAGCGATCCCTAGAAACTAACGTAGAGAAGTTTTCAAAATTCACAATTTTGAAAAAAGCAGACAAATTCCTTGTACAGTACTCGTCATAAAAAACGACCCTAACAAACCGTCGGGTGCCTAACGGCCCGGCAGTTGCGCGAGCGGTGTCCCTCTTTTCCGTCTTTCGAACGTTTTTGACCCGCAACAAGGCTTCCTCACAGTGGCTTGGGCCGTTAGCAATAGGATGGTTTGTTTGGGTCGTTTTTTATGACGAGTACTGTACAATTGTAAATTATCTTTACCTTTTTCTTAAACATATCTCTTCGTAACATTCTACGGATGATCAATTCATACTTTACTGTCAAGATTACTTCGCGAAACATTGACGTAGACGCAAATCGTCCACGCAAGTTTTCTACGTAATCGTGGCTTTAACCTACACAAACAATGTATCTTACTCTAGAACGAACCTTTTTCTTAACCAAAGCAAACGTGCTGTATTTTGTATTCGCTGCGTGGAAACTACAATAGTAAATTCATTACGAGCCTGTAGCTCGCAACCATTCGGATGCTTTCTAAATGGACTTTTTCTGGGAATCCACTGTTGTGTAGTGACAACGTTCAATCTATTGAGCTTTCATGGAAGGTCGCATTCATACGGCTCATGGACTGATTTTTTTTCTTTCTTTTTTACTCTTGAATTTCGAGTTGTTTAGCCTTTCGATTTTTCGCCCCTAAAGATGTTCCACCTGACATGCTTTTAGTCTGCCAAAATAGGAAAAGCGGGTCGGTGGGGTGAGGGGCAAAACCCACCGAAATCTTGTAAAAAGACACAAACGGTAGCAAGTTGTCTCACTCGTCCGGCGAAAAAACTTTCTTCCGGCCTTCTTCCAAAGACGTGACGTTTTCATGGTTCCGTCTCTAGGACGTCCCTCCATGACTTAACACCGTTTGTGTTTATTATGGAACAAAAAGTTGCTGGTCATAGAAGAAGAACGTTGTAAAGCGTTGTGGATTGTTGTAAAGCGTTGTATGGTAACTGGTGCAAAGAATTGGTGAAGCGACAGGTAGCGCAATTGTCTTGCGTTGGTCCGCTGTGCGTTTTAAACGGCCCAATGATTTCTCCGCTAACTTGTTGTCTTTCAAACCGATTTTCACACCAAAGGATGGAAATTTCTCCTCCTATGAACCTTGGTATAAATTCACCGGGTTTCGAACCTTCTTCATCAGTCAATACGTCTCATCGTCTCAAGCAACTTCACAACCGTTTTTGGAAATTGGTTCGAAGATCGAATTTGTAGAACCGAGTGTCTTCGGTTGAAAATCTTCATCATGGGGGCTTCGCGGCTTCAGAAGGTAAACTTTTATATTCAGAGCGAAAACGTATTGAATGTAAACTGAACTATCAATATTTGATTTAGCACCTCATCGTAACAGCCGTTCTTTGGTTGGCTCAACCGGCGTTAGCGGATTGGAATTACCAATCGAGTTACCAATATTCAAATCCTGGTTCTGGAGTCTATTCGCTGGTAACAAGACGCAAACGCCAATCGGATGGTCATCAAGTTCCTTATTATGCCAATTTTGACTTGGACGTAGCCGCTTCCGGTAATTTTAACCTTAATTTTTTTAATAATTAGTCGTGTAATGGTTGAATGTCGCTACAGGTAAAGAAGAAGCGAAGGAAGAAGAATCAAGCCACAAAGCCGAGGATGGACACCATGACAGCGAAGGCAAAAAAGGCTCGAAGAAAGGCAAAAATGGCAAAGGTTTGTAGCTTTCATTATACAACAAACAAAGCTAATATGAAACGAAAATTGGTTTATTGATAAGAATTTTTTTTCCCCATGTAGCGGACTACAAATCGCACTTTGACAAAGGTGGTAAAGCTTACAAAGGCAGTGATGACAAGAAAAGCCATCACGGTGAAGAAAAGAAGGGATCAAAGGTTCGAATGCCGTAATATTAACTTGTCCAATAAGTTCTGACACAAGTTCCAATGGAATTTAGATACATAAGTGTCCCAGAACTTCTTGGTTAACACACTAACTTCGATTCTGACCATTTTTAATTGTTTTGTTTCTGTGCGAAGGGTAAAAAGGGCCACACGAAAGGCGACAAAGGTCACCAGAAGAAGGGGTCGAAGACGGATGGATTTAAGAACGTCTACAGCAAGAAAGAGTATGGGAAAAATACCAAATTCTGGGACGACGATGACAACACGAAATACCATAAAAACTATGATGACTATCATTCGTTCCATGATTCGCAGAAAGGAGATAAAAAGAAGGTAAGATCCTCTCAAGGTTGCAAAAAGAAAAGGTTTGATGGCAAGTGTCGTGTTCTTATGTTCTGCAGGGCGAATCGTACAAAGGCGGAAAATATACCGATTCACAAGGCAAGAAAGGAGGAGATGAAAAAGGAGGATACCATGATGAATTCGCGGCTCAGAAAGCGAGTTACGGAAAGAAAGGTAAGATGCTGATAGTGGAATCTATCTGCTGGTACTTACTGTATATTTCTAAATTTTAATTTCTAATTTTTCCTTCAGGTCAAAATGGATCGAAATCAAGCAAAGCCAGCAAGAAAGGAGGAGGCGGCGGCGGTGGTGGCGGTGGTGGCGGCGGCGAAGGAGGCGGTTATGGAAAAGGAGGCGGAGGCGGTGGTGGTGAAGGAGGTGGCGGCGGCGAAGGAGGCGGTTATGGAAAAGGAGGCGGAGGTGGTGGTGGTGAAGGAGGCGGTTATGGAAAAGGAGGTGGCGGCGGAGGCGGTGGAAAAGGTAATATTCGCCATAGCAATTAAATTTTAATTAATATTTATTGTATAGGTGACGATGGCGGAGATCACGGCGGACATGGAGGTGGTGGTGGACATGACGATGGTGGCCATGATGACGGAGGTTATGGACATGGTGGAGGTGGTGGTGGCCATGATGGTGGTGACGAGGCCTACGGCGGAGGTATTTTTTTGGTCCTTTTATTCAAGTTGGATGGTAGGTGACGTTCGAATGGCTTAGGTGGCGACGATCACGGTGACGGTGGACACGATGATGGACACGGAGGTGACGAAGAACACGGCGGGGGTGGTAAGCTATAAAGACATGAAAAAATCGTAGAATTAAGTAATATTCAATAATAATAATAATAATAATTTAATAATCTTATAGATCATCATGGTGGCGACGGAGGTCACGACGACGACCATGGCGGCGATGATGACCATGGGTAAGAACGAAAAAAAATTAAGAAGGGAATAAATCTAGTTACTTAATTATTGTGTTATTTAGCGGTGACGATGGTGATCACGATTCGGGGTACAGTCAAGTGCGTGTAGTGGCTGTTCCTAAGAAAGCACTTCCTAATGCACCAGTGAAGACCAATGTCCCCACTGCTCGGTCAACAATCAAGAGCAATATTCCTAAAAGCATCAATGCAAAAATTGCGAAAATCCAGAAGCAGGCCTTCAATGATTAATTTCCCCTTTAGTGAAAGTATGTTTTGATTAAGCAACTCCATTTTACCTCATTTGCCTCCACTTTATGAAATCTAAATGTGCTGTAAGCACGTCCTGAAAGAAATGCTCGCGAAGTGAAATAGTTTATGTATGTCTATGACAGCTGAAAGAAGTGTCAGTTGTAGTAGTAGCAAACTTGTACGTATATTTGTATCCGCAATACATATTTGGCGTGAAAATTAAAGCTTGATGTCCATTTTTTAATCGACATTTATAACGTTTTCTATCTGAAATTGCGTTAACTTGCACGAAACACCTCCGAAATGCCTGTGTCCTAAGTCGAAAGTTGTACATAGAATTATGTGTATTTTAACCCGTAATTTGCTGTATTTTGTGGCATTTTTCAACACATTGTGCACGAAAAAAACCGTATTTTTCAAATCCCCGTCAAAATTTGCGACGGCCCCCTGAAAATCTCGCCTTCCCATTGGTCGAAATTCAAAAAAGGGGCGTGGTTACGTTTCCGAGCTCGGAAGGCCTTTTCTGGCTTATTTTCCATAAGAAACAATGCTGAGCAAAGGGGTACCCCCTTGAGAAAACGAGAATAATTGGAACACCGCCTTCCTTCCCCCTCCTTTAGCCAGGTTCCTGTCCCTCGTGCTCGCTCCTGTCCTCCTGTTTCCCATGCAGCTCGGTTTCCCGAGCTACTTGGAACTCCAGATTGGAAAGGTGGAAGCACGATAGATAGGAACCGAGCCAGGGAGAAATTCGAAATTGAGCTAAGGATTTTTTTTTCATATTTAAAAGAGCCAGCCTGAAAGATTCGAAGCTGCAACCTTTGGGTTGCGGTGTTACCCACTCAGACCACTCGGCCAATTGCTCCTTGACATACAAACTAAAACTGATATATAAATATTACGCATAAGAAGGGATTATAGGCGAATGTTTTTTAAATAATAGTTCAAATAGTTCTAGTAAGAGACGATAGCATACGAAGCCAATGCACAAGGGTTATAAACCAGGTATGTATTTTTTCCCTTGCTTACTTTCAGGATTTTTTTCTCCGCCTAGCCCAACTGTGCTATGGAACTTGCCGTTCCAGCAATGATGTATTCATTCGTGGTTCCATACAGCTGCCATAGAAACTTGGTGTCAACAAACTTCTGTTTACAAAACACTGCAGGACGTGGAACTCCTCACTTCTTCTTACAAGAATGTTATCCTACAAATCACCCACAATCTCTACTCTTCTAAAGAACACCAGAAAAACCACTTGGTGCTGCCATGTCAACCACTACGCTTCGTCTTCCCGCGACCCTGGTCGCGTCAACCATTACGACGTTCTTGGCATAACTCCCAAGTCTACCCACAAAGAAGTGAAAGCCGCTTACTATAAACTGTCCAAATCCCATCACCCTGATTTGAACGCCGGCTCCGAAGAAGCTGCCATAAAATTTAAACAAGTCACCGCCGCATACGAAGTTTTAGGAAGCCAACGCTTAAGGCGACTGTACGACAAAGGCCTCTGCACATCTACGTCAGCGCATAGTACAACAACCTATGATTATACCCCTGATCCCACCACGGAGGACTTTAAAGAATCTAACTTCTACAAATCACGACACCAACGATCGAAAGTTCCCACTACTGGAAGAACACAACACTACGATTTCGATACTTGGTCAAAACATCATTACGGTACGTGCGGTACATAACTGCATCCGAACCTATACTCACACAGGCTACTTTTGTTTGTTTGTAATCTACTGATAACTTTTAAAAATGTCACATTTAAAAATGAGGAAGCAAAATAATTGAGTTACGTAATATGTATGTAATAAATACTATGTGTCAATGTGTTACGTAAGGTAATACGATTTTTTTAATCAAACATTTCAGCATTTAATTAGTTTTAATTTTTTTGCATCGTTTCTTTATTCCCCTATCGTAATTTTTCTTATTTTGGGGAGCCCTACAGTAACAGTAAAAAGTACCACTGCGTGAGCGTAACTATATTATGTATAAATTTTCCATTTGCGATTTCTAGGTACCATGTTCGAACGTCGTACTCAAGCTAAGTCGCGCTGGCAGGAAGTGCACGAATTCCGATCTAGCCAAGGCGGAGGCGGCCAGAGAGAACTTTTTTTCTTCATTGTAGCGTTTACTTTTGTTGCCCTAACCGTTGCTACGAGGTATTTCACCGGAGATTACGACAAACCTAAGAAAACCGTTTCTTAGTTAATGATTCTGGTACGCTTTGCGTCAAACATATGTAATATACAGTTGCAATATACAGATTAATCGCTCTACTACTTTTCTCATTGTTATCGGGTACACAATGTCTGCAAGTCACATTCAGTTTGACCGTGGAATTTAAAAATGGTTTCAATGAATTTTCACGTTAACTAATGCTTCCGTTTACTTCCATTTTACCATAAGGGAGTAAACAGCGACAATTCCGGTAGAGATATATAAACTACTATTCCAATCTAGGGTACATGGGATAGGGAGCCAAGGGAGGACTGGAGATGGGATACGGGAGAGGGAGGCTGGGAGACATGGGATTTGCTGCAGGACGGGGAGGAGCTTGACGACTGGCTTTTCCTCGTTGTTTGGCAATTTCTTGCAGTTTATCCGCTTTGACACGGCGCAAGTGAGCCACTTTGCGCTCAGCGGTAAAATTATCAATGAAGGATTCCACATCTACGCTTCCTTCGAGGAATTTGTCTGCAATAGCCTGTAATTAAAGAGTCCCTTTTAGTACAAACTCAATCAGGCCAAAATCAAAAGAATGATTTATCGGAAATAATCGACGTTTTTTACAGTATTATTCGAGTTTTACCTCTGTATCTTCTTCGGTACGCGTAGCAGCTGTCTGAACTAACACAATAGCCGTTTCCATGTTGACGTTTTGTCCCGTTTCCTCTGAAAAAACAGGTGAAATATGAGCTATAAATAGAGAAGAAAACTGCCTATTTACCTATTTGTCTCTGTTTTTCTTGTACTCGGTTGGATAATTCCGATGCCAGTTGGTAAAGTTCAACCAATCTTTGCTTGGCAGCTGCTAGTGCGGGTTCATAGCTTAAGTTGTATTCGGCGAGCGATTTGTTACTAGCCAGAAGCATGTCTTTATCAGCTTCAATGGATTTCGCCTATACACAATGAAGGAAACAAGATAATGAATTCCGATCAAACGTAAATTCTTAGGAAGACACAGCGCAAGAGTTTTGGTAACTTACATGAGCTGTGTCGCGTAACATGGGGTCCAGTTTTGTATCCTCGTTAAGCAGTTCCTGCAATTCTTGGCTTTCGAGGTGTTGTAACAAACTCATGGTGGAAGTTGCAGACATGCTAATGTCCATATTAGGCATTTGTTGAGCCATCATTGGAATGACCGGGGCACCAAACATGTTTTAAAAGTTGCTAACTGTACTTAATTTAAAGTTTAGCACATCTAAACACACCCAAACTCAGATGTAAACAGAGAACTTGTGACTGACTTATGCGGGTCAGTCCCGTACTAGCTCATCCCAGGACTGGCCCGTGCCATAATTTCCCATTTCATTCGGTCGTTACCCGACAGACGCCTCTCCATGTCTTACTAAAGAAAGTTTTACCTGTTTGCAGGTTTAGGCCAATTATATCGAAAAATCAACATTACTTATAAATATAAAAACAAATAATTGGACCAACATGTCGCACGCTAGGACATCGCAACAATGAAATTCTTGATTTCAAACAGAAATCAAGAATTTCATTCTTTATTTGCCTTTGACAGCATAAAATACACACAAATTTAAACCAAGACGACTTTTTATATTAAAGTACGATAACTTAATTTATATTTACAACAGAAAAGAGAGTATTGCGAGTAAGTTACAAAATGCAATAGATCTGTAAACCATCGATTTAAGCAAACCCCGTTTTCCTAATGAAACAAAATCTGAAAAAAAAGCTAGACAGTCCTTAAGGACTTGCCCACCTAGAAAGAACAAAACGTGGGTTCTACTCTACCGTTGACAACATAATTGCGACAGAAGTTCGAGAAAAAAATAAACACATTATTACGATTTTATTATATTAATTTCGGCTCCTCTCGCTTCATTGACGTTTATTCGACACTGAGGACTATTCAACTTCTTTACACCTTTGACAGACCGCTGAAAATGCGCTCGTCATGAAATACAGAATTTTCAGATTGATTGTGTATTGCATACATGGGGGAATCGAATAATTTTGTTTTCCCCACTAGAACAATTTTTCTTTTCGTATAAAAAATACAAAAAAGTCCTTGGTTATAATTAACAGTCAATTCATTTAAGGCACAACACTTTAACGTCTCATACTTGGCAACAATTTTCTTAACACTTCTCGTTACAAGACTGTAAGAAAAACCTCGACTTGAGATGTCATAATATCTTTTTTTTGCAAAAATCCTTATCTCTTCACAAACTTTTTTTCTCTTGTTTCCCAATCAAGAACACGTTCTAAAACTCACACAGATTGGAAAAAAGTAATAAAACAACGTAAAGAACAATAAACTCTTTTAAGATCTAGACGAACGGAAGGTAGGTACTTTAACTTTTCCAAGTCTTTTACAAATAGAAAGGTAAGCACGACAATCCCTGATGGGTTTCAGTATGCAGAGCCTCTCCAACCAAGTACGCCAACTTGTGAGCATAGTGACATGGTGCAGGTACACGCAAAGTTCCCTACAAAAAAAAAATCAACATCTCCAATACTTCCACATTTTGACTCGGTTCGCACTACGCCTCTCACAAACAGTGTTCCGGATCTTTTTTGGGGGTCGGATCTTCTATAATATCACTATCGATGATTTGTCAACTTCACTCCATCCGCTTAAATCTACAAAACTTAATAAAACATAGATCCCGATCGGGTAAGACCCAGATCTGATCCTATCAATTTACAATATTAATTGGCATTAATTAATCAAGACTTAAAAATAAAAAGTGCTGACAGGTTTAAATTATGTCCACTAGATGGCTCTGATTTTTATCGTTAAAAGATCGCCAAAAAGATAGAACAGATCCTTGCCATTTTACGGTACGACGCCGATCCGACCAAATGATCGGATCCGATCGGATCTTTCCCGAAAGATCCAGAACACTGCTTACAAAGTAAACTAATGCGACAACCAAATATCACCACCACATCTTACCTGCCAGTTGTAATACAAGTGCGTCAACTTGTACGTCAGTTGCTGCACGCGATCTGGCGGCAGCCCCAGAGTGTCCTCAATGACATTGTACGCCGTCGGCGACACAGTACCCTGAGTGACGTACTGCGACACCAAAAAGAAATCATACCGGTCTGGCAAGGTGATGACGTCATCGACAACCGTCCCCGGTTCCGGATTCCCTTCACGGGCCGATTCCCTCATAATTCTGGTGTTAATACGTTTGCTGACTAGAACAACCACCAACTTGGGGTTGTAATCCGGGTGGGTGGCTCGGAAAGCTTCCCTAAGCTGCGCAATTTCTTGCATCTTCAGGTACTGGATGTCGCCAGTACCTACGCCGTCTCTGTAGTAGAAAATTTTATCCGGCACCGCGCCCCCATTGGCTTTCTGGTATTCCACCAAGGATTTGCGCATGCAAATACCAATCTTGCCGCACAGCTCTTCATTGTTGGAATGCAGCACCGCCGTGGAGCAGTATCGCGTCATAGCTTGGTTAATAGACGCCACAAACGCGCCTACGCTGCGCTTCTGACCCTTGTCATGATACGTATCGAAACCGATCGCCATGGCGTTCTGCATAGGAATTTGGACTCGCCACGCTTCGCAACCCATCTTGCACGCCATCTGGATGTAAACCTTGGTAGCGACGGACAAACCCTTCTTCAGAATGCGTCCGGTGATGACTTGGTTCGGGATGGCATTTTCGCAAGTCAGGAGCTTCTTGATAGCGGCGTACATATCCGCTCGTTGAGATCGTAACAGCACAAGGATAAATTCGGGCTCTCTTTCAACCACGCGGCTCAGTTCTTGCACATAGGCTTGCGTGACGTCACGCTCTAGAGCAAATCTGGACACCAGAAATCCATTAAAGGGTGGTTCACACTGACAGTCAAAAGCAAAATTCACCAGTTAAAATCAAGAAAAGCAATGACTTGGGGCGGGGTTTAGTCTGATTTTGCCCGACTGATGCCATTCAAATGAAACTGAATTTGGTCCTTTTTACTGTTTTGATTTGTGACTGGCTACGTTGTAAACCACAGCTGTATGAAAAGCATGCATGGAACTTTGACCTTTTGAGAGGATAAATAGTAAATGAAAACTTCTAAAAGCCACTCGTATTTACTGAATTACTATTATAACTTTTTATGTTGCAGCAAACCCGCAATAGCAACGCCTCACCTGGAAAACGTGGCGTTGGCATTGCGCGCAAGTTGTTTTGGCTTCAACATACAACTTTATAATATTAATTCAGTAAATACTTATGGCTTTCAAAAGTTCAATTTATTATTTACCTTCTCAAAAACTCAAGTTTCATGTATGTTTTTCATACAGCTGTGGCTGTCAGTCACCAAAATCACAACTATCAAAAAGCTCAAATTCAATTTCATCTGAATGGCACCAGTCAAGGAAAATCAGACTAAACTCCGCCCCTAGTCAGTGCTTTTCTTAATTTTGACTGGTGACTTTTTATTTTTGACTGTCAGTGTGAACCACGCTTAAGACACAAGAAAAACGACAAATTTTTAAAAAGTTATACCTGGCAGCATATCTCACGTCAAAATTCAGCCCCATATTAGCCACTCGGGACAAGCTTCCTAAAAACTCGTTCAGATCGCGCTCCATTACACGGGGATACACAATGGCAAATTTGATGAGATTCATGGTGCCCAAAAACATCTTGCCTAATATTAATGGATCAGTTAACGACAGTAATGTTAGATAGCTATAGGTTACCTCGCATTTCACGCGACCAATCAGCCTGTCGGTTGCCTCTGAACTCGGCACCGTTGCCAAAGATGATGCGCTCGGGTTCTAAAATGCGTCCCTGCACACGCTCTAGGTCGCGGCCCAGCTGTAGGCCCCATTTGCGCAGGTGCTCCATAATGGCTGGGTTTGTCGTCATACGTTGACTGAATTTCTGCAGCGCACGAATACGCGAGGGAGGATCCAAACGCGTGACGGCGCCAACCGTCTTCATCGTATTGAAGTCTTTCCTCATTTCTTCCGACAAACCTGGAAGATTATAATAATAAGAGATATGAGAAACTGAACACTTAAAACAAACAGGCGTTGTGTGCTGTCAATTTGTTAGGTAAAACAACTTTTAAGACTCTCCATTGGCAAACCCTAGCCTGTCACAGCACAAATGTGGAAGTCCTACTAGGCGTATTTAAATGTTTCCTTCAAGCTAATTTGGTGCCGTGGTCAAAAGCTACACGATGAAAAAACAAACACAAAAAAGATAACAGAAAAAAAACAGAAAAACGGAAAAAATAAAATAAAAACATACAAAATATCATTGACATTTAAACCGGTACATTTAAAACTTTTTCCTCTATTACCTATATCAAGAAGTCCTATTTATTTTTTCGTTTTCTCAATAAATGGCCAGCCAAGAGTTAATGCTCACGCTGGTATAAATTTAAAAAGTCCTATTTATTTAACATAAAAAAGAAATTGAGTTCATACCGAAATAACATCGCTTTTACCAAATTTTGGATTATACACTCAGGTTTGAGAAGCACTGAATTGAATTTATTAACAAAAATTTACCAGTCATATAGGCATGTTCTGGAATCAAGTACACGGGCTGGTCATCGCCTCGGTTTCTACTTTTTTCCTTGGGTTTGGAGATCAGCATGGGCTGTCTCATGTCCCGTGTAACTAAATTGTATCGCTCTTGATAGTACTCCGCGTACGATACCATCCTCTTCTCTTTTCGTAGCTCAAAGGTATCCGCTGGTGTCTTGCCCCAGTCTATATCATCAACGCGGTACGTTTTATTGTTATAACGCGTCATCACAATCTCGCCTAATAAAGACGCAAGTGCAGCTTCCTACATAACAAAAAATGTGTCAATGTATTGGTTATAAAGTGAAACGCCCCTACTCACAAAATGTATGTACTAAAAATTTCAAGCCAGCAAAGAGCGAATGCTCACGCTGGTTAAAAATATAAAATATAAAATAATAGTTTAATTTTTTTCTTTCTTTTTTAAAGAAATTTCGGCGTGCGCTTACTTGACCACTGCGTAAGTTCCGGGCCAGTACATCTGAAGCGCGTTCTTCTCGCAAAACACGGTGAGCAATTTCACAACACAACATGAGCGAATTCTCGTGATTGCGGACGGAGGTAATGTAACCAGGCCATACAGTTAGCCGATACTGGGAGATCTGTTCAGCGGCCTCTTTATCATAGTAATTTCGGTTCCAGATCACAAGACGGAGCTTCTCCAGACATCGACGGAGGATCAGGTTCAATACTTGCTGGTAATGATGGTCTGTTGAATCCACCTCACCAACGCGTTTCACGCTCATCGTCACAATCGAATTATCACTCTTCAAAGCTGATACCAACTCCAACTAAACAAATCAACCACAAAGACGCAATACAAAAAATACCCCCAATTAGATATAACAGAAACAGTGACAATCAATTAAGTTAATAAATGTTACTAAATGAAATTACAAACAATGAGGAATTAAATGGATAACTAGAAATTAATAAATGATAATAATAACAGAATTGTGCTGGAAATACTGACCAGGTAATTGTAAAACCGAATGTGCGAAATAAATTGAGCGGCAATAGGCGCGAGCCTACGCCGGATCCTCTTAAAAATATAATAAATATAATAATAATAATAATCATCATCATCATCATAATAATAGAGTAAATGAATAGCTTACAACAAAGAATTAGGATAAAAATAAGAATACCTGATGCTAAAAAAAAATAAAACCTATAATTACAGACCGCCTGAATTGAGTTTGTAAACAAAAGATGAACTAAGAATGTGGCGACTTATTTGGTTTATGAGTAATGTCATGCGTGAATAACCTGATGTACAGTACCTAGCGTAATTAGATACTTACATTAACAGGTAAAATTTTAGGAATGAAAATGATGCTTCCGTCAAAAAGCATTGAGCCCAGCTTGTCTTCATGTTTATACAACAAAGCTTTTCTAACCGCGACGTGTTCAATGTCAGGGCTAAAATCCACTCGGTACTGGAACAGTTTCCATTCCTGAAGGGGCTTTACTTGGAAGTAATTAACCAATAACTCTATAGGTTGACCAGCTCTCCCTAAACCACGTTTTATTTCCATTAAAAAACCTTAATTAATCGAAAAATACACACAGAATTACCTTTCTTCGAGAATCCGGCCGTCCCTGCAGGTATAGCAACCTCACTGCTGGCCTGGCGTGCAGGAGAGGCACCTGCATAAGCAGACGGAGTGGGTGGAGATCTTCTTGTGCCTGACATTGAGGTCTAAAAAGGTTCATAAAAGTTGATTTTCTCAGAATCTTGAACAGGTGCCACCAGGGCCGTACCCAGGATTTTGGTTCGGGGGGTTAGTATGCAATTCTTTTGGACATTTGCTCATTCTCCTATGTTCACCATTATAAAATAAAAATTCTGGGGGTGGGGAGAGGGTGTTAAAAACCCCTACTCCCCCCCCCCCTGGGTACGGGCCTGGGTGCCACATGTTAGTTAAAAATTTGACAAGCACGTACAGCAGGTGACGGCGTCGCTCGTCCTTGTTTGGGGTATCGTCCATTCGCGCCATTAGCACCATTTCCGTTATTGGCGGGTGGCCCTCCGTAGGAAGAACGCTGCGGCGGAGTTCCGGAAAAAGACTGAATAAGAGAATTTGTTACTACAGCGCAATAATAGTTTCCCCAGGCCGAGTCTTGGTTAAAAGGTCTAACAGAGAGGTTACTTAAGACGAGTAAGTAAATAAATATCGTACACTAGGTGACGTATACGATGATGAAGGGTATCCGGACGGGGGAGGTGGTCCTCGCGCGCCAGAATGGTAAGAAGACTGCGAAAGTAAGCGAGTAGCTTATATATATATTTAAAAAAAAAAGAATAAAAAAAACATACCGAAGAAGTGTGAGGTCTTTCGCCCGGACGCCGCACAGACCCTGGGTCCCTACCGGGCGAATCTTCGTCTAAGGGTCTCTTACGCGCTCGTCCTCGCGGAGCGTTCCCATCAGCCATGTTGCGATCCGTTTCCTACCACTAAAGAGTACATAAGCAAGATTAACAAACAATAAGCACTGAACTGGCTACAAAATATCAACAGGGTTTAGCTGGCAGATTGCACCAGTTCATGTAATTACACGCCGATCAAAAGGAGACCGACAATGATAAAGGCCACTGTTTACCTATATTCTCTTTTGAACGATTACATGGAAAACTTGCGTGGACAGTTTTGCATTTACTACTCAATGTTTCTCGAAGTAATCTTGATAGTTAAGTTTTGTTTAATAACGCTAGGATCTTACGAAGAGATATCTTTGAAAAAGAAAAAAAAATACAATAGTTCAAGGAATGTCTGCTTTTCCCAAAGTTCTGAATGTTGAAAATTTTTCACGTCTTACTGTCATAGTGTGAAATTGCGAGTTAAGTAAGTATCAATGTGAGTTAATAAGGCTGCAGCCTGAAGGGAAATTTAAGCATCAATACTTAGACAGTGGAACCCGCTTAACAGCAACGCCCCAGGACCGACCCGCCGCATTGTCCTTAAAGAGCAATGGACACCACAAACGCATATTGAGATTTTGATGGATTACTATAAAACACATTATTCTAAGAATACAGAATTTTGTTTCGAATTTTTCTGACCAGCCGTTCTGGAGATATATATTTCCAAAGTTTTGGCTTTTTCCCGCCATGAGAAGCGTGACGTAGATGTAGTGAACAACACGAGAGGTGTGGCTTGCGGGCGCTTGCTTCTATATGGCGCTCTTAGATAGTCTTTGTTTTTGTGAATTTTAGAGTGTAAAAATAGCTAATAAGCTGCCAGCAAAAATAAGTAACATTCCGGTAGCTACTGTATTGTTTACGGGTGTATTCTATTCAAAGTATTCTTAATTACTTGTTTATGTGTGAATATAAGAAGCACAGTACATTAGCAATCTTTTGTAAGAATATGTCGGGAATGAACACTC